>JAHWFP010130615.1:20483-41007 GCA_023313725.1 Lithobius niger
CCGTAGTACAAGTTCCCGATATACAAGTTTCACTTTACTTCCTACACAGTTAGCGTAGCCGAAGGAGAAAGTAGTCTTACGTAGTCATAAATTGCACTTTCAGTAAATACTTTGACTTACATTATAAACTGAATGCCCATTAACTTCGATCCGTATCTTTCCTTTGCATTCAAATCAATATATCCCCCCTTCCCTAAGCCGTCGTCATGCCAGGCTAATGCGAGAAGGCTAGCAAGCTGATGAACGTAGCATCCTCTTTGGGCATTGCTACAGCTTGGTTTCGGAGACCTGCTAAAGGTTAAGCCTAACCTTTGACACGCCACGTTTTTTCTAGTCAACTGTAAATAGCTGTGGCAATAAATTCTTTTACGATATTTTCCATCAGTTCTACAATGATTCCTGACTGGTGTTGTAATTTGGTTTACATACGTATCCGACTTATCAATACTCTGAAGTTACTGCGAATATGAATAGGTCAACGAAGCGAGAGAAACTGCGGCCATTGTTCTGTCCCGTCGAATTGACCCACAAAGTTACCACAAACCTCATCTAAACCATCGCTTTGCTTTACTAAACTGTTTGGGATTGGATACAGTTTACTAATTCCGAATCTTGTACTAAATAGGTAAATTATAATTCAGGATTTTTTTATGTGGTAATACTTTCATTATATTACATTAAAATTAATTCTTAATATTACCACTCATTAGTTCCGACATCTTGCGGCAAGTGTAGCTACTATTAGTGGAGCCAAAATCTTCTAAAAGGGGGAGTAACAAAGCGATGATGCCAGTAACGAAATTACAATCGAGAAAGGTATTCCAAATTTATCAGTTGCTGAAGTAAATCAAACAGTAGATATCGTAACAAAACTCGTTAACATTATTTCGATAAAATTCACTGCATATGTATTTATTTGAAAACGTTAATGACAGAACGACCAGTCACCTGTCCAGCTGGAAGCACTTCCAGTAGAACTTTTGGACAGAGCCAATTTGTCCTTCTAGCAGGACGCGTGACAATAGCGTAACTAGTACTTCCTGCAGGAATTTGCCAGTAGGACGCATTGATGTCTACTGCAAGAAAGTTCTGAATTTGTAGACGGGCAGCAATAGAAACAGAACGGCAATCCAATATGCCTTTATTAAATAAAACTCTTTCACCATTGCAATAAAACAGTATTTTTTTTAATCATGTTACTCATTTCTGAATTGTTAGAATTGCCATCAAAAACGTTGCCGTTGTAAGTTTGGTCAATGTTTTCGTTTTGTGCTACACGCACAGCGATTTTTTTCACTCAGCTTATTTTACCATCCATTTCACATTTGACCCAAATCAACGAACCACAAACAATTCCAAAACACCTTGTACAGACAAAGTTCTCTTACTCCATGCATTTTTGGTGATTCGCCCATCGAAATGGGTTGCTTGCGCCAAAACTTGGTCTCACGTTTTCATAGAACCCACCATCGATGATATCGTATTGCGCATGCACAAGCAGATATCAACTTCTGGTAGAGACTTCTTCGAGTCCTGCTATTGTACGACAAGCCTTAAACCAAATGTTTTGTAACGTCCTACTGGTAAGACGGTATGTCCTTCCATTAGGCGCTAGGACGTTTTATCGCTATGACTAGCCGAACTCCTCGAGTAAAAAAAAAACAATAATAATAAGCCAAGTTTTAAAGTTGCAGTGTACAGTCTGTTGAATGGAACCTTTGCTGTTTTTGATAACACGACGTTCAATGGCTGAAACTAGGCGGGTTTTTACTTTCAATTTATTGTTTGTATAGATAGGTTCCTAATTTACTAAAACCCGCCTCTTTCCAATTTTTCTAGTTTATTCGCTGTCCTCTCCCCATCCGCTGCATGAATTTTGGTTATATTTACAAATTGGTTGCCAATATCTCGTTATTTCCAAGTGCATTTGCAAAGAGTCAGCCGAACTTTCTTGGTTCTTAAGAGCTTGTAGTTTTTCCCGACAGCATATTGGTCAGTGTTGCCAGATTTCCGGGGTGTAGTTATTGTACAAGCGGTCAAAAATTATCGTATTTTAACGAAAAATATCGTACTTTTAAAGATACCGCGCCAATACGCAATATTATAGTGCAAAAAATGTGCAAAATTTAACAACAAACGACTTAAAAAATAAACGTTAACTACTTACTTACGAAACTGTCAGCATGATTTACATGGCTCCACCGAATGCGTTTGTTGGTTGTCAATAATTAGCAAATCCTAGATCCCCCAGACACGTGTTTTTTTTGTATAATAGAAGAAAGGATTTAAAAAAAAAACTATAAACCTATCAAATCGATGTAAAAAAAAAAAATTGTGCCTAATTCTAATTTGCTACGCTATGTTTTTGTGTGAATAAGAAACGAAGATCGTACATCAGAGATTTGGCGTAGAAGAGTCGAGTTTTGTTACCCACACTTAAAGTTTCATTTAAAATGTTCGTTAAGATTCAAGTATAAACACTGAAAAACATTTTAAAATGGAAAAATTCATTAATCTTAAAATAATCGTACAATTCTGCGTTATCGTACAAGCGTTATCGTACATCGTAAAGAACACAAAATAATCGTACGTTTACCAGAATTATCGTACATCTGCCAACACTGACCAAGAGAGTGCTACTGCCCGTCAATCAACCAGTTACCGATTCCCCTATGCGCATTCCTCATCCGCCACGGTTACCTGCACCTCCCCGATTACCTACTTCGCCACCACCCGTGCCCTTTCCCTCTGCCGCTGTTTTAAAGGAGGCCGTAACAAGAGGAGTGCATCTTTCCACCCGGGATATGGAAAGTCTCAACTTTAATATTGACTTTGTGTTGAACTTTTCTTCGTAATTTTCTGACAAGTTGGCATCAATGCTTCCACATCCACGATTCCCTCACTTCAGGCCGCAGCAACTAGTACGGACGAAGTGCGCGCCGAATGTTCTATGTTACGTGCTACCAATGAAGCATACTCAAACGAGCTCGAACTTTTGCGGGGCCGCTATCATGTTCTACAAGCCAACTATGCACTGTTGAAAAACAATAGGTGCTGGGTATCTCCCATTCCCACTTCGCCACCATGGCGCGCGTACTATTGTGCCAGGTAACGAACACGACGTCTCCACAACGCCCTTTCTACTTCATCATTCCATTCTCCCACGGTTCCTTCCTCATCTTCGCAAGATCCATCACCTACCATCCCAGCTCTACACGCCGCAGCTCCATCCCCCTTACCTTCACCATATGCCGACCCATCTTCTACAGCCAGACAATCTGTTTCTCCGACCTCCGACCCACCACTTTTTGCTTCACAAGCTCGTCTCCGGTCATGGTCAGCAGCTGCATCACAACATCTGCCCGGTATATCTTGCTACTCCGTCTGGCAGTTTGATGACGCACCAGACTTACGTTTAGAGTTCCCAGGGGAACATAAAGGAAAACATACTAGCTTCCTTTAATCATATTTTCCCCCAGTGCTTGTTTTTATATGGTTGAGGAATAGCGGAATTCAGTAGCTGACCTAATTTACATGGTTGGCGACTAGAAAGGGAACCATTAGTGCTGGTCATGGTAGTATACAGACTATTAGTCTACTTCAGTGGCTGCAGGATTTATTCCGGATACCTTTGATAATCAGAGGTTTCGTAGTTCTATTCTCCGGATTTATTCCTCTTCACTAGACCACTTTACCCTTAAAAGTATATTAAAACAAAAGAAATTTATAAAAGAAATTAAACTATCTTTGTAATATAAAGAAAAATATTTGGATTAAAGTCCATTTTAACTGCTAAGCTAAAGGTAGTCTCGAGGCAGAGAAATCTTTACACTCTACGATGGGTACAACGAAAGCATTTCCGGGAACATTTCTCTTCCGGTATGCGTGCTGCACAGGAAATGGGGTGAGGCCAGACTCAGACCCAGAACTTGGCAACACACATCATCATGCCAATCCCTGTGCCCCGCCACTTTCCCCTAGCAGATTTGTACAGTTGATAAAAAGATAACGTTTGCTGAACGCACTGAAGCTAACCGGATTATCGTCATCTTCATCTTCTAATAGATACTGGACCAAATCTGTTGGTAACTGCATTTCGGAAGCCCACTCCAACATTGCCGCAGAACTGAAATAAAAATGAATGAAAAAAAATAAAAGAAGCATATAATAAGTTCCGCCCGTTAGGAATAACGATTAGCTGATAGTCAGGCTTTGTTCTAGTACATGATGGCAACTGTAATGATATCCTCACGTGATCATAGCTTAGTTAATAAACCCTTGTTTTTTTAGGAGGTTATCAGCACTTCCCTAAATAAACTGGCACGAATACAATCCCATTATGTTACGTCCATATTTTAGGAACGAACCCTTTAATAAACCCTTGTTTTTTTAGGAGGTTATCAGCACTTCACTAAAATAAACTGGAACGAATACAATCCCATTATGTTACGTCCATATTTTAGGAACGAACTCAGTGTTTCAGCTTATAGTAAAAGCCCTGGAGCTTTTGTGGATAATACGACTACTGTTTTCGCACGAAGCCTGTAACCTGACATTAAAACTAACGAATGCTAATTATTTTGCAATTATAATTTCAAATTAATTATCATGAGTTAGTTTTAGTCTGGTTACAGGCTGAGTGCGAAAACATTTTTAGCCGTATTATCCATAAAAGCTAGAGGGATGTTTTACTGGAGTATATCCCAATTCAAAATAAATAATACCAAAAGGACTAAACATTCTTTTGTTCATTAATATTTATAATGTAATGGTACGTTTTAATTGCTTAACAGTCTCTCAGTTCATAAAATTATTTGTCTCCAACGAGAAGTTATAGTCGATGCTGCTGTCGGCGACTTTATCCCGTTAAATACGTCGCATCAACCACGCATTGCTGAAATTCGCCGAGAGATAGCGCTGTGTGTGTTCCTGTACTAATTTTTAATCGTTTGCTAATAATTACTATGAGATAGAAAAACTAAAAGACTTATACGGTAAAAATTAAAATTATTTATGCCAATAGATCGCCGAAGTAAAATTATAAGATACTAACCTAAAAAATTATACAGTGATGTTAAAGTACGACAATCGTAACGAATATGTCGAGTTTTCTAGCTGGTATATATGCGAGTGAAAAGCCATAGTCATTAACTAGTAGTTTGCGTCTGTTTTAAGCTTAGCTCGGTAAGTTGCGCATGCGCACAACGAAAAAGGTACTGTGGTATAATCGCCCGATCGGATGATTAATCGGATGATTATACCACACTAGGTCGATTATACCCCGCTCCTCTACCTTCCACCACGATAGCAAGCGGTATATACTCACCATCATGCTTGAGTTATTACTTTAAATCTGGTTCTTTGTGAGAGCTGTTTCCACCATTTGTTAATTATGTTTACGTAAATATCCCTAGCGAAGAAATAACGCTATTTATCTAGATCACGGGAACCATGCCAAATCAATTCATTCTTGTACTAACAGACGCTACTCTTCATCCGAACACCATTCACATTATAAAACCCCGGGGCAATGTGTAATGTATAAACTTCTCAAAAAAATTATTCAAAAGACGTAAAACACTACCCATAAAAGACGAAACACAATGGAACCGACAGTAATCAGATATGGTACGGATGACAAAAATCAACAATAATCACCAACAAATTTGCATGTTGTTATTGCTGAAGCAACTGAACGCGGGTCTTTGGATTGGGCCTTCAATGCACTTGACCACTACACCATGGCTTTTCGATCAGCGTATTTTGGGTAAAGCTTGGGAAATTCCATTTTTAGTTTCACTTACTCTAAGGTTGTTTTCAGACGGTGCTCGCCACCAAAGACGGCGGTTGGATTTACTGCGATAGCATTATTTTGAGTAAATGCGTTCTTCACTCCCTTAAAATCCCCCAAGGCCCCTCAGTGGCTCCCCCGCCCCCCCCCCGCCCCATGAGGCTGATAACCCGAAAAATTCTTGTTGATCGTCTTCAACAAGCATGCATTGTTACAAAGTCATTCTTAGCAGTATAAGTCGAACCAGCCTCCCCCAGGTCCCCCCTCCCCTTGTGTACCCGCAGAAGGCTTCGATGTGCAACAAATTCTTGTTGACTACTAAAAGAATGCATTGTAGCAGTAGAAATCTAACTACATATGGAACTCCATGAGATACACCCAAAGTCCCTCAGTGCCTCCCCATGTTCTCTCCATGAGGTTGATGACCCACAAATTCTAGTTTGATTAGTACTGCTAAGAATAACGTGTGTACCAATTCATGTTTTAGCACGATCAGCAAGAATTTGTTGGTCAATAACCTCATAAAGGTGAGTGTGATGGTGCAAAGGAAGGGTTTTTAAGGGTATCCGAAGGGTTCCGTAGCTTGATTGTTTTATTAGATAAAAACTGACTTGTGTATCAAATTTCATGGTTTTTAGCTTGATGTAGCATCCCAATGTCTGGCCCGTAACAGCTGTACTACACCGGGATATCGACCCAATGAACCGATGCTCACGTTTTACATCTTGGATGAAACGTAGGGCCTTTTCAACGGTATTTTAATACGACTACAATTGTTGTTCTTCTTGCTGGGGAAATTTTGTTCTCAACTAGATATCGAATCAAAGAAATGGAACTCGTATAACATTTATTTTTTTAAGGTGACTAGAATATTCTTTTCATTGTTATTCTTGCTGGAACAAGAAAAGAAGATAGATATTAGTATGAAAAAAACGGTTAAGCATATAAACAAAGCCATGAAAGCCATCAGCATAACAATAATACATGTAAAGGTTTTTTAAGGCTTACATCCGTTATTTTTACGCTTTAGCGTTTTTAAATACTAATTGCTCTTCTCTCTAGCACGTACGGGAAAATTAGTCCAATTATATCTCTATCCCATATTCAACTCTAAATTGTACTAAGGAGACACGTAACATTTCCATCATATTTATTTAACCAAGCATGATTTTATGAATTGAAAAAAGTGTTCAGTTGAGAATGTTTTGCTAACTGTTATTAGAATCAAACTCACCTTAATTCTGCTGGATGGTCTTCTGGTTCAGCAACATTTTGCCGTTTCCAAGAGAAAGGCTGTTTTTCCTTCTTTTTGTGCTGAACTGAAGATGCGACATTTGATGATCGCTTTGTAATGGCTCCACCTGGTACTTCAACACTGCTGCGACTTGTATCTTGAAAGCGTTTCAACCTGTCATGTCGTTCTCGTAGAGCTTCTGCTTTCTTTTTAGCTTTAAAGTGGAAAGAAAAAAAAAAGCATGTTAAGAGGTATTCGACGTGAATGGTATTAGTGCTCGAGTCGTACGAATATTTAAAACACCCACTCTAACCCGACCATGCGTGCTGAACTAAAGAAATGTAGTCATATGTCAAAAAGAGCCAAACCCAATTCTGGGTCAAACTAAGTGGTGATTAGCTGCTGTCACGTGACGAAACAAATTTCCCTTGAAAAACATGACTGGTGGCTGAGTGTACAGTGAACGACTACAAATTTCACTGGAATATATTTGGACAGGTGTGAATTTCACCCTCAGCGAATATTATAGGATGTAGGTAATGACGTAGTGGTTATAGAGGGCTTGCAACCCTCAAAAATAATCCGTATTTTAGAGTACTGCGGCTGATTTTCCAACGACCAATGAACCGTGACATCATAAATGGGGTTATTACGTGTTTCTTTCTAATCTCTACTGCACGGCATTTATTACGTCATTACCGGCCTGGACCGGAAGTAACTTTTTCTTTCGAAGTCTTTTCCTCTTCATCCTTATCCATATGTACCCTTACTCTTTGTGAGCAATTTTCAAGCACTGTAAGGAAAAGAGCAGCTTAATTATGTGACGCAACATATTTCTTTCCTGAATTCCATAGCTGTTATGTATAACCTGCGCAAGTGCCAGGAACTAAAAAAAGCATTGGCTGGCACATCCGTTTCTGGTAACGTTGATCGATGTCAACACAATGGCATTAATTAAAATGACCATCACTATGCAGTTGCTCTCATTGTTAAGCAACCTGCAATTAAGAGTGACAATCCAAGCTCATCGACTTTCAAAAAATATTCCAATGATTAATTTTGATGAAATAAATAAAGGTCTGGCTGGTGAAGACTGGAAAAGCCTGGATGGGGATTGGGGATACTCAAAAACGAATTTCAATGTTAACAATGAAATAACCTTATTTCTTGAAATTGTGCAACACAATACAAAAAAAGCTACTTCTAACAAAATCATTTCTGCAAAAAATACGAAGCTAGACCCGTGGATTCCTACTACCGTTGTAAGATTTGTTAGATTCAAAGATAAATTGTGCCAAGCCATGAAAACCATCCTTAAAACCTAACTTACCACAGTGCAATTATTAATTACAGGAATATGTTTAAAAGGCTCTCTCTGAAGCTGACGAATTTTCTTAAGCTAGAAATGAAATCTAAATAACAATGGCACAATTCTAAACAAAATTACAAGTTCGAAAAAACAACCTAATTTTTTCCTCAATGAAATGTGTTAATGGATTTTTGGTTTCAGTTGTTAATGATCCTAAGGCCTACACTAACGAATTCAACAATTTTTTTGCTAATATTTGGAAAAATTTGGCTAGCAATATTGCACCTAGTGGACAGATCAAACGTCTGCACACCTCTTGCAAAAAGTAAATGTTTGTTGCACCTTCTAAGGCCTTATCCTCAAATTCTCTGCAGGACGGCAAAAGTACGGGTTACGATGGAATATCTGCTAATGTAATTAAGCGCGCGAAGCACATCATAGCTCCAGTGCATGTTCATCTTTTCAATCTTTCCTTCGAAATTGGCACATTTCCCCATATTTTAAAACACACTGTAGCTATTCCTATTTTTAAGAGAGTCAGTCATAAAAGCAGTAGAAAGACTCCACAAATGCAGTCCATTAGTTTAAGGGGTTATTAGATCATAACTATACGAGCTTAGCAATACTGTTAGCATTGCGAGTTAATATTGACAACTTTTCTTTTCTTGTACTTGTATATTTTTCCCACTTTTTTTTTCTTATTAATTTGTTCTTGATCATGTTTTTTTTTCATTTTGGAAACCCTACTTTTCGTATTAATTACTGTTTTTGTTCTTAATTTTTAAGGAAATTTCATTTTTTTTGTGTGTGATCCTTACCCTCACGCGGGCTTTTTTTTTTTTTTACAATATTTTCCTGGAAAACTGTAATGAAATAAACTCAACTCAGCACAATGAAAGATCACCACCGGTAGGAAGCCATGAATCTTATGGCTTATATGGTGTCTTTTGAGAGAACTTGCATTATTTTGTCTCGTATTTCATGACATACAAGCAAATTAGTGGTATTGTTTGCAACCATGTTTATTTACAAGTGTTCGTGCAGCACGACGGGATGGGTATAACCAGGCCCACAACTACCTTCAACGTAGATGACGTCACAACCCTGGGTGGATTTCTGTGCATGTTAAGACGTAATCTTTTTGCATCTTTCGTTACTGAACGTTTCTGTACGAGTTAAAGAGACAAAACCAACACCATGTGAGGATTTATTTTTTATTTTTAGCTTCATACTACGAAGCGAAACTGACACAAACTCACTCTGCTCTCTTTCAACTCTGGTCAAGCTAGTTGAGCACCCACCGTGCATTCTAAGCCATTCATTCACTTATTTATTTTTACCTCTTTCTTCAAGAATTTGTCTCCGCTCATCTTCTCTTTTCTGTTTCCAATCCTTAAAAAAAATTCAGAATGTAGTCTTTTAGTAAAAGCATGTTTGTCAAAATACGTACATTAAAAAAGATAAGAGGCAATAGAACATTACCTGTGGCGCTATAAAATTAAGAAACTTCCCATATGTTTTGTACTCCTGGAATACATCGTCCAGTTTGCTAATTTTGCTGAAAGTCAAAACGAACATTAACTTAAAGACTTATTTATATACAGGAATTTTAGCGAATATTTGAAGGTCACAGTAACACTCAAACCTATTCAACAACGTCTAGTACATACTTAAATACATTTCCTTTTTTAATCGATTAGATGTTCACTGATGAAGGTTGCAAGACTATTGGGTGGAAATATGTACAAAAATGAAGTGGCCAACTACATATTTTCCTTTATTTGTTTTGTTGCCTTCAAAAGATCGCTTGCTATTCTTATTTTATTTCTGACAGTTATTTTAACAGTTGTCAAAAGACACCACATCATTCGACAGTAAGGAGTGTATATATATAATTCATATAGTGGGTCGGGGTCAGTCGGGATCAGTTTTATTAACAAGATCGTGTCGCGAGTGTCGCAGGGGTACAGAATGTATATAGCTGTGCAGTACGTGCTACAAACCCATGTAGTTTCATAGTGATGGGGAAAAATGAGCCTTAATGTATAAGATAAAAGGAATACAGTGAATACTCAAATCTTAACTGCAGTACAGCATGTGTGTGTGTGGGGGGGGGGGGGTACTGCGGAGTACAGACAAATACTAAAGTTTAACTGTTGCAAAGCATGCGTGTGTTGGGGGGAGACCGCGGAATACAGTAATACTCAAGTTTAACTACGGTAAAGCATGTGTACGGGATTATAACTACGGGATGTGTGTGAGCAGAAAAATGCTTAAGTCTAACTGTTGTAAGGCATTGTGTGTGTGGGGGGTGGAGGTAGGACCACGGAATACAGAAAAATACTCAAGTTTAACTGTTGAAAGCATGTGCGTGTGTGGGGAGGAGAAACCACGGAATACAGGAAAATACTCAAGTTTAACTGTTGTAAAGCATGTGTGTGTTGGATGGGGGAAAACCGCAGAATACATTAATACTAAAGTTTAACTACGGTAAAGCATATGTATGGGGGGGAGAGACCAGACAATTTAATATATAGGGTGGAAAGGGGGACACAAATGGGGAGGAGAAAGAGGGGTTTGAGTCGGAAAAATAGGCATCAGACAGAAATGATGGAAAGCAAAGTGGAACTACCATACTGGGGTAAAAGACGGAAAAAACAAACAGGTCAGTTTTTTCGGATAAAATACGGAGTAAAGGTACGAATTTCAGCCCCACGCTCCCCCCTCCCCCAAAATTTTCCTTCGTCTTTTCCGCTATGATCATTAGCACATTCACAGCAGCACATTTCGAACTAGATATGGAATCCCCTCGAAATACTCTCCAAGGTCACCCAACAAATTCTTGAATATAGTTCTGAAAGAATGAAATTTGGTACGCAAGTCATTCTTAGGAGTGCAAATTGAACTAGTTTTGGGACTCCCCCTCCCCCCAGACTCTTCAGGGCCCCTTATGTCCGTTCTATGAGGCTGATACCCGAAATATTCTTGCTGATCTTACTAAAAGCATGCACCGTGGTACACAAGTAATTCTTTCATTCTTAGCACTAGACCTAGCACAATCCAACTACGGATCCCATGAAAGACCACCGAAGCCTCTTCCAGTATCCCTCCCTGAATACCCCTGTGACGCATCAATGACCTACAGCAAATCTGCTAAAAGCGTGCTTTGCAGCAGTGTAAATCGAAATACATATGGAACCCCTTGAGATATCTGGATAAGCCTTAGGGAGGAGGCACGTAGGGTGGATAAAAAAAATGCTTTTTTTTAAATTTCTAATCGTAATAGTGTTGAAAAGTTGGTCTTCGACCTCCTAATCACTATCCCAAAAAAAAAATTTCTAAAATAATTTTTTGAGGTGCCCACCTGGGCCTAAGGTCAATGAGAAAAATCGCTAATTCTGCAAAAGTGATTTTTGACTAGTTTAAAATATTGCTTTTTACATTATCTCATTTTATACTTTCAGAGACCACCAAATTGAAGCCAAAATCAAAAACTGCGAATATTCGGCCATCAAAATACGGCAAAAAGGCATTTGCCTTGGATTAAAACGAAGTTTTAGGACAAAATATTTTTTAAAAATTTAATTCTGGCTTCTTTTAATGGTCTCTGAGAGTACCAACTTAACATAATGTAAAAAAATGTATTTTAAACTAGTCAAAAATAATTTTAACTTTAATTTTGACTTTTATGTTAAACTTTAGGCCCAGGTGGGCACCTCAAAAAATTATTTTAGAAATTTTTCCTTTTGGAATAGTGATTAGGAGGTCGAAGACCAACCTTTCCACACTATTACGATTTGAAATTTTAAAAACCTAAATTTTGGGGGGGTTAAAATTGGTTTCTATCGTCTAATACGAAAATGTATACTACCTGTAAATTAAATTGCATTCAGTTCCTGAGTGCTCTTTATGACTTGAGGTTTTTTCGCTCTCCAGATCCGGCCAGTGCGCAACCCCACTGCGCATGCATCACCATGCGCAGTCCTCCTATAAAAGCAGATCGCTCGCCCCTGGCGGCCATCTCTTTTCCTCTCGATATGTCAACCATGATGGTGGCTCAAGAGGGGAGGTAGGGTGGATATTTACAGGTAGTATAAATTTTCGCATTAGACGATAGAAACCAATTTTAACTCCCCCAAAATTTAGGTTTCTAATTGTCGGTAGAAAATTTATACTACCTGTAAATTAAATTGCATCAATATAGGTGGCATGCACCATCATGGCGAGTTACCTTGGGTTGCGGACTGGCTCCCCTAAAAACTTCGCACTTTATTGAAAATAAAACAGAAACAGGAATTTCGATCTCTTTCGTAGGATTTGGTGGCCCTGAAAAGGGCCGTCTTGTGCTTTAGATGGGGTCTTGCTTCCGTCTTCTGGAGGTCTTGAAGCGGGAGGTCTTGCTTCCGTCTTCTGGAGGTCTTCTGTATTAGTGCTTAAGGGGGTTGGACTATGCATCTGGCTGTTACGACTGATCCCAGACGATATAGCCCATCTTCCTGTCTTGACATGTCTCTGAGATAATGACTTGTGAAGACTTCTCCATGATGTGGCTTGTAGAATTTCAGCGATGGAGACTTGATTTGAAAAGCCCATGAAGTTGAGAGTGCCCAAAGTTCGTGTGCTGTTGCCTGGATGTTGCTGTCAGTGCAGCTGATGTTCGCATCGTCGTATGCCCTGTTGATGACAGTTTTGATCCAATTGGCGATCATTGCAGCAGATGTGACATTTGTGAAGAGTTGAGTGCGACCTCTTCGACATTCGAGGTCACTTGTGCGTTTGATGTAGTATCGCAATGCACGGACGGGACATAGAGTTCGCTCAGGTTCCTCGTTGTAGATGTTTGTGAGATCTGGGATGATGATGGGTTTGGATGGTTCACATGGTTTCTGAGTTTTGGCTCGAAAGTCAGGTCGGGGCCTTAGATAAATGAATTTGCTATTGTCGAAAAAGAAGCAGTGAGCAGGGTCGTTGGATAGTGCTTGTATTTCGCTGCTGCGGAGGCTTGCTGCCAGAGATGTGAGAAAAACTGTCTTTCTTGTGAGGTGGTTGATGTGACAGGTGTGGATGGGTTCAAATGGATCTTTGGTTAGAGAGTCCAGGACCAGAGGGAGGTCCCATTTCGGGAATGCAGGATGGGTTGATGGTCTTTCTATTTCGAAGGATTTTAAAAGAGATGTAATGCGGTAATCTTCGAGGAGGTGTCTGTTCCCGGCGGCCTTGAAGACAGTGTTCAGGGCGGAGCAGTAGACCAGAATGGTTGAGCCTTTAAGCTTGTCCTTGAAGAGATCAGTGAAGAAAACTAGGAGGTCTTGAATAGGGGGACTGATTGGATTAACCTTTTTTCGCTTACACAAATGAAACCAACGTTGCCAGTGGCTGTTATACATTTTGTTGGTGGAGTCCCGTAGGGCTTTGCTAGCAATGTGAGTGGCTTGTTCTTCAAAAATTCCAGCCTCCTTGATGAGTTGGATGATAGTAGCCACCCGTGCAGATGTAAGGTGCTGGAGTACGGGTGAAACTTGGTTCCCTTCTGTTGGGCTAAGAGATCCGGAGGGTTTGGTAGTTGTCTTGGTGCGTCTACAAGAAGGTTGAGTAGGCGAGGGAACCAGGGAGCTGCCAGCCAGTTCGGTGCGATGAGGAGAAACAATCCTTGGACTTGTTCGATTTTCGTTATAACGGTTGGGAGAAGCTTGAACGGAGAGAACAGGTAAGCGTAGAGGTTGTCCCATGCAAAGGTCAGAGCATCCACTGCGCAGGCCAGATCGTCCGGAATTGGGCTCACCAAGTCTGGCAATTGGGGAAGTCTGGCATTGTGCCTCGTGGCGAAGAGGTCGATCATGGGTTTCCCCCAGATGATGAAGAGAGATTTGCAAATTGATGTTTTGAGGGACCATTCTCCTGATGGTGGTAGTTCCTTCCGAGATAGTGCATCTGCTATCACGTTGCGGTTGCCTGGAATGTGGAGCGGTTGGAGAGTTGTGTTGAATTCCAAGCAGAGGTTGAAAATTTTGGAGGTGATCCGATGAAGGGTCCGAGAAGGTGTTCCTCCTCCTTTCTGTATGTAGGTGACTGCGGTGGTGTTGTCGGCATGGACTTGGACGATCCTGCCTGTTATGAGATGACGGAAGTGGAGAAGAGCATTGAGGATTGCTTTCAATTCGAGGATGTTGATGTGCTCGGTTGTGTTGGGAGGCCAGGCCTCTTTTACCTCGTTCTTTATGTGGGCTCCCATCCCGTTTGGGATGCATCGGTTAGAAGAAGAAGATCGGGAGGAGGTTCGTGGAGAGGCATAGTCCTGGACAAGTTTACAGCGTTCATCCACCAGTGAAGACATTCCCATGGGAAGTGGTGGTCGGATGGCATCTGTATAACTGATGATGGAAGGTGGTTGCTCCAATGGTCGATGCGGAAGTGGTGGAGCGGCCGAGTCATCCAGCATCCGTAGGGAAGTAGGTCGGCCATTGAATCCATTTTGCCGATGAGGGAGTTCAGGGATGTTAGAGAGTGAGTTGTGGACTGGAAAAAGGAGAGGCAGTGATCTAGTAGGTTTTCCTGTCCGTTGACGGTATGACGGTGGCATTCGTAAGGTCGAACTCTACGCTGAGGAAGATAAAGGTTTGTGCAGGTTGGAGTCGTGATTTCTTCCAGTTGACTCCGAGACCTAGGCTGTGAAGAAGTCGAATGGTGAAGAGAGTGTCCTGCCGGAGTTGGTGGGGACAGATATTGTTTAGGAGCCAGTCGTCGAGGAAGGCGTTGGCTCCTACTTGTTGGCGATGAAGGTGACTCAGGATAGGCTTCATGACGAGAGTGAAGATGCGTGGAGCAGCGTTGAGGCCGAACTGAAGGCTTAGGAATTCGAAGATCTTCCCCTGGTAGATAAAGCGGAAGTAGTGGAGGTACCTATTGTGCAGGGGGATATGCAGGTATGCATCTTCGAGATCGATCGAGATTGTCCATTCTTGAGGTTTGAGGGAGAGGCGAATGGATTGAAGGGTCTCCATTTTGAAGTGGTCGTTGTTCATGTAGCGATTTAGCGGTTTCAGGTTGAAAATCATTCTTTCTCCACCGGACTTCTTTGGTCTCAGGAAGATGGAGCTGTAGAAGCCAGGTTTTGAATGGTCGGGGTAGAGGCGGATTGCGTTTTTGGCCAGAAGGGCGGACACTTCCTTGGAGAGAGTGGATGAGGTCTTGGTTGCGAGCTCCCAAGGAGGGGTGGATGCCATGGGTGGTTTTGCGTTGAAGGATGGTTGAAAGCCATGGAATACTATTGAAAGGATTGATTTGTTGTTTGTTATCAGATGCCATGCTGTTTTGAAGTGACTGATTCTGCCGCCTACGGGGAGAGCATGGGCATAGTCACTTGCGACGAAAGGATTTACGGCAGGAGGCGGAGGAGTACTTGCTGCGATTGTCGGGGGGGGAGCTCCTTCTGATCTTATTGTAATTGCGTGGGTTGTTGCGGTTGCTCCCTCGAAAGGACTGATCTTGACGGGAAGACGGATTCTTCTTATCCCGGGACGTTTGGTTATTGGTCGCGGGATAAAAGTTGCTGAAGGTCAGCCGTGGAAACGTCAGGACGATGTTTCTTCGAAGGTAGCTGGGCAGAAGGCTGCTTCCGTTTGCGAGCGTCGACGGCAGAGGATGTAATCCATTCGTGGATGTAATCCATTCGTGATCTTGGGATGGTTTCCGAAATGGTTGGTTGTTTGAAGGCTTGAAGGCGAGAGATATCTAAGTGAGGAGCGAAGGTTGGGATGTGGCCTCTGAAGAGAGTATCCGTCTCGTGAAGAGGTTGGTTGCGGAGGACATGTTTGGTGGATGTGTTTAGATTGGTCGTGGTGCTTAAGGCGATGTCCCTTAGTAGGAGAGTGGAGTTGAACAGCGCCTTAGTGAACCAGTTAAATGAGTGATATGAAGCAAAGGACATTTTCTTGAAAAGTTCAGATATGAGAAAGTGAAGGTACTTGACGTTCTTTTGACTGGTCTCGCGAGGGAGTCTCTCACAAAGTGCGTTGATAGCCGTGGCGAGGACGTTGGCTTGGGAGTTACGGAGGCCTAAGCGAAGTATCTTGTCGTTTTTACGGAGTACGGCTGTTGGAACCTCGGTGCTACGAGGAATGTAAAGAGCGGTGCCAACGTCCATTTTGGCTTCGGTTGAAAGAAATTCTGATTGCTGGTAAGTTTCAAACTGGGGCGGGTTGGCAGCGCCGTCGCCAGTTGCTCTGAGGAACCAGGATTCACGTCCTGGACGAGGAAGTGGTGAGTCCTGGTCGAGTTCAAGAGGGTCGCCCTTGCCTAGGAGGGAGCCTCCAGTCCGAAGGAGGGTTGTGAGTAAGGCCGTAGATTGACCAATCTTCGCTTTTTTGCGTTTGTTCTTGTCACGGGGCCATAGCCGAATCCCGTCGAGAGGCCCCTATTCTTCGGCTTGGGGGTGGAAGTGTCAGGTTTGTAGAGGTAGTCATCAGGGATAATGGCTTCGACTGCCTTGAGAAGGTCAAACAGGGGGATGCAGTTGGGTCATCGTTGGCTTGAAGGGAATCTTCATAAGGGTCGAGTGGCAGCTGTGCAAAGTTGATTCGATGCGGGGGTTGCTGGCTCAACGTGGAAGCAGAGTCGAGGTCGTCTTCAGTGTTGAAGATGTTGGATAAAAGTTGAAGGTCAACCGTGGAAACGTCAGGGCGATGTTTCTTCGAAGGCAGCTGAGCAGAAGGCTGTGCAGAAGGCTGAGGGAGCGTCGACGGCAGAGGATGTAATCCATTCGTGGACGTACGAAGTGGCCTTTGAAGGAGGTTTCACCGTTGGTGCAGAAGGGCGGTTCATGTAGGAATATTCATATTCCCTGATGGCACGGTTCATGAGATGATGAATTTCCTGCGTGGACAAGGGTTCAGTGTCTGGTCTGAGATGCGAAGCTGATGATAAATCGAAGGGTTGGACATCGTGTTGCTGTGGGACGAGGGATGCCGAGGTTGATGGAGGCACCTGGGCGCAAGGTAATGGCGAAGCAGAATGATCTTGCGTGGTTAATGAGGCTGTGGGTCGAGGTAGAGACGGCAGTACTACGATGCTGGGATCCGGTGGCAGTGGACTTGACGGTGAAGAATCCATAGTAGACCGGTGAAAAGTAACAATGACGAAGAATGTGGTGAACGAATGACGAACGGGAAGGAAGATGGTGTCGCAGCTTGTGGCTTAATGACAGGCGAACAACGAACGGGAACGACGAACGGGAAGGAAGATGGCGTCGTAGGTTGTGGCTTGATGACAGGCGAATGACGAACGTGACGAACGTGAGCGACGAACGCGAACGACGAACGCTGAAAGAGAAGTTGAAGGCGGACGGGCATAGGAGTTCCAATAAGTGTGCGAACGACGAACGGGCTGCGAACGGCGAACGACGTACGACGTTGAAGGCGGACGGGCGTAGGACGAGAAGCGGGCGGTTGAAGGGCGGCTAGTCAGCACAACGAACGGCGGCAGGTGGCGTCAAAGTCCCACATAGTGGCATGCGGGTGACGAACGGGCTGCAAACAGCGAACTGGCCGAGAACGACGAACGTGAGAGGAGAGCTTTTTAGGCGACGTCTGCGACGAGAGCTTGAGGAAAAGAGATAGCCGCCAGGGGCGAGCGATCTGCTTTTATAGGAGGACTGCGCATGGTGACGCATGCGCAGTGGGGTTGCGCACTGGCCGGATCAGGAGAGCGAAAAAACCTCTCAAGTCAAAGAGCACTCAGGAACTGACTACAATTCAATTTACAGGTAATATAAATTTTCTACCGACGATTAGAAAGCATTTTTTTGATCCACCCTAACTGGGCGGTATCTCAGGTTCTGGGGAGCACATGTCTAAAAAACATGCTCCGTGGCAGTTTTCGTGATGAAAAGGTGGGACTAGTTTTGTTTCCAAAGATTACCTACAAATGAAGAATTTCCATGGTGCCACTCTCTGATGTATGGTGTATAATACAGATGACCTCATCAATATGGCTACCATCGTAACTCATGAAATCGTCAATATCTTCATTAATTATGAACGGATTTTGATTTTGTAGGGCTCGTTGGAAAGATAATTTTTATGCCGAAATAAAACATCTGTATAATAAATACTCTAAAATCAATAGTTTTTGTGATATATCGACATTTACGCAAAAAAATTCTCGATTACGTCACTGATGTCATTCCAGTACTCCCAATTTTAATGCAGTTTTAGTAAAAAATAATTGGCTTTGGTATTGTTTCATCAGAAAATTAGGGTAATAATTTTCATGGTGCTACTCTGTGATACTTGTTGTAAAGTAATGACATCAGCAAGATGGTGGGCATCAAGGTGGCTACTATGAAAATTCGTAACAAGATATATAGCACTCAACTCAGATCATAAATCATCTAATCGTCCACAGTACCATCGTCATTTAAGGACGATTTTTTTGTTCTGTAGGATTCTTTGGAGTGATAGTTTGAAGGCCAAAACAAAATTGTCTTATAATATTCACGTGTCAGTAGCCCCTGTGAAATTTAGACCTTCATGACATAACACGTCACTATGATAATACAAATGTTAACTTTATTGTAATTTATTAAAGCTGAAGCGGTTCTTTTAATTAAACTCAAAAATGGATTAGGTCTTTTTTTAAATTAATAATTGTGATTAACATCATCTTCACGGCAATCATCTCCATTTTTTGGAGTCTGGTAGGTCCTGTATAGTGTTTTCATCATTGTTTTCACAGAGATCGTGATTTCATCCGCTCTCACACATTTCGGTACATGGTAGGTTGTTTTGCCCATTTAGCACTGCATCTATTCTTCATGCATGAACATTGATCAGCTGCTGCAGAATCAAATCCGGAGCACATGACATGTGTTCCAGTCATGTCTAATGGAACACAGAATTGTGTGCTACGGTTCGTCATCTTGGTTTCAGATCGTGACCCAATAGTTGAATCTCTGCATTGCAGGCAAAAATGCGCTTATTGTACGTGATAACTTTTCTATTGCGGGTGGGAACTAATTTGTTTCTTAGAAAAAATATACCAGAGCAATTCTGCAAGTTAAGTTTTTGACAAACGAATGCTTCCAATTTTTCAACACTAGTTCAGGAATTATTCTTGTCTTCCTTGTGGCTCAATGGCAAAAGGGTATCTTCAGTTATTGTAGTTATTGCTTTCCAGTATGTAAATTTCTTTTTCCTTCACAAAGTACCAGTACAATCACATCCACACACTACGTGAAATGCAGGCAGTGCCGAAGCTTCCAAGAAACCTAGTGATAAGAATATATCTGCAAGAGGAATAATGGTAACTTTATTTTTTTGCTGTTGGCACAACGTTAAGATTGAGGGAGGACTTCATGGGTACCTTCCATGGGTCCATGGGTTGGACAGCTAGAGCCAAAACATCCGATTCCCCACTCAGGCAGTCTGACATAGAAGTCCAAAAGGCAACGTAAATAGCTTTGCTTCTGTATTGATTTAAGGCCGGTAGGGCCGGTAGGGCCGGTAGGGCCTCGGCTTTCGGTTTCAAAGGTCGTGGGTCGTCAGTCTGATATACAAGTCCAAAAGACAATGTAAAAAGGTTTGCATTTGTATTTATTTAAGGCCGTGTCAGTATGGCTCAGTGGTAGAATCTCAGCCTTTGGTTTCGTGGGTTCGGTCCTTCTGCTCTGCCAGTACGACAACATATAAGTCCAAAAGGCAATGTAAATAGGTTTGCATTTGTATTTATTTAAGGGCGTGTCTGTATGGCTTAGCGGTAGGACCTCTGCCTTTGGTTTCAAAGTTCGTGGGTTCGATTCCCCACTCAGGCAGTCCAAAAGGTAACGTAAATGGGTTTGCATCTGTATTTATTTGACTCTTGTTGAGCAGTCAGCTTCCCGTCCTATTTAATTCCTACAAATTAAAATTCGTTCATAAACAACGGAGGCAATGATGATTTTGTGATTCTCAGTAGCGGCCGTCTTGATGACGTCATCAGTACATTGTGACACGTATCATAAGAGTAGTACCATGCAAATTATTAACTGATGCTATTACTGATGAAGCAAACCAATTCCAATTATTTCTACCGAAAAGTGTGACAAAATTAGTGCGTAGTATTAACTTTCGTGATGCAATTGGTTATCTTTACATGAATACTGAAATACCACAGAAACTATTGACTTCAGAGTAAATATTATAGGGACATTTTTTTT
>JAHWFP010130615.1:42914-71959 GCA_023313725.1 Lithobius niger
TTAAGTTGCTGTACAGAAATCTAGCCGATGTTCAGTTTTGCGCCCTGCATTGTTTCAATCATTAGGAGTTACACAAAATGGACAGTGTATGCGAAAACCCCCAATATATTTTTTTTTGGGGGGGGGGGTGTAAAGAACCGGGTGAACAAAATCATGTGATGGACAGAACAGAACCGTGTGCAAGAATTACGGAAGCTATCAGTTCCGTATCCCATTATGTTTGACAATGCTCAGCATGAAGATGAACAACGACTACGTGTTCTGTGTACAGCAACTGTAGCGCACGTGGTACAGTAATAGTGTTGTAGTTATTTTGGAGTGAAACTTTGATTTGTTATTTCAAATCACCGAAACTGCATTACCGTTGCTTTCACTGTCAAGTTTGTAAACTTGATTGTCACTAAAACCTTCCGAAGACTGGGAGTTGTTGAATGCTGTTTCGCTTCAGGTAATGATAAAACTAGAGTGTGGGCAAATAAAGCATTTTGGAGACCACCTGGAGTCTGCGTGCCTGGTTTGAGCTCTTCTCTCCTGAGAGATATCAACAGGGTTGCATCGGTCCAACACAAATTTACTAAAAAACCATCATTGCTTGTGGAACGTCTCTTACGACATGAGGTAACCTCGTGAGGGGCTCGAGTCCCTGGAGTTACATAGGCTTCGAGCTGGCCTTCTCTTGACCTTTAAAATTGTCAGAGGTTTTCTGCAAGTTGACATGCCGTTCTTTGACCCTTGCCCTTAATTGTCAACTAGAGGCCACTCACTCAAATTGGCTACCCAAATTAAAAGGTTGAATTGTCGACTAAGGTTTTTTGCGTGAGAGTAATCCATCAATGGAACTCTCGGTCCGAATAGGCTGTACGGACGCATTCTGTTGACCACTTAAAATTTTTGTTGACCAAAATTTGCCTTTTCAAATTCTTGAGGCCTGAATTTGTTGCCCGGGTTTTAACATATTTTTAACGCCTCGGATTGGTGTAAGTGGTGTACCCCTTGCAGAACTGAACCACTACGTGGTAAATTTATTATTATACACAAGTGGAAAGCAAATGTGTGGTCACAAGAGCCCGAAAACTACTGGCCTCAACATGACAAAATAAGACCAAGGTTAGTCTCTTCCCCTACTAAGTCACGTATCCTTCAAAATCCTTTAACCCTATCGCCAACCCCCACCTCTCTCTCTCTCTGCCCTCCCCCGATCTCTTGTCTATTCTGCCTCCGTTAGGTTACGCTGGTCCCTAGTACTCCCACTCCCCCAACAATCATGGGTCGCAAATCTTCCAATCCTGGGCAATCTTTTCGGGAAATGGCAAGAAACTGCAGCCGGGGAAATAACTATGCCGAATAATTACAATTAAGCATCCCTATGCGTAAAGCTTTTCGCCACCACATTACAGTACAATCTCTTTGCCAACAGATTAGAGCAGGAGGAGGATTGTAACCCCCGCCCCCCCCCCCCCCGAAAAAAATAAGGTCCCAGTCATGTTTCGCCAGTCTCTTCTCTCATACGCAAGCTGGCTGCCAACCCCAACTCTCTCCTTCCCACGACGTAGCGCCAGTCTCTTCCCATCCAAGGCAACCCGCCCACCAAAAATCCATTTGCACCACCAAAATTATAACTACGCAAAATTTCCGAAACACTACGCCGAAACACTACGCCTAGCCAATATACACCACCAGATGGCAGCACCGAACATTCATGTCAGCCAAGCTCAGCAACCTCACTCGGCCTTAGTTTTCGCAACACAATTATCTGCGACTGTAATATTTTTTTTTTGCATTTGTCAGAACAGAGGCAAACGAAAATTACAAACACGCAAGAGTAAACGTGAACCGAATGTGAACTGTGAGCAAACCTAAACAACAACTAATATTCCACAAGTATTTATCCACACCAGCAATAGATGACGCAGAGGTGTTTGCCCAGATCCTCATTAGCCGAGCTCCTCTAATGCTCATCATCGCTTTCCCCACTAGCAAATTATGATGTTAGATAGGGAATGTTAGATAGGGATATGCATCACACAGGAATAAATTAGAAACCTGAAGTGATGTAATGGGGAAAGGGGATATGCATCACACACTTGGGATGACGTAATGAGGGGTGAGGAGGTATGCTTCGCAAACAATTTATAAACTTGGATTATGTAATGAGGGGAGAGGAGATATGCATGACACACAACATGAAATTAAATAAACTTCAGTGATATGCAATGATCACAGAAGGGATTTGCATCACACACACATTGAAATAAATTAAACTTGGGTGATGTAATGCGGAATGGGGATATGCATCACACACCATGGGATTAAATTAGAAACTTGGATTATGTAATGAGGGGAGAGAGAATAAGCATCACACACTGTGGGAATAAGAAACTTGGGTGATGTAATGAGGGATATAAGATATACATTACACACTATGGAAATAAAGTAGAAACTTGTAGGATCGCTTCAATGTAAAGAAAAATACGTTTTGAAAACTTATGCTCATATCGCACGCTCTTCGTTAATAGTTGTGCTTTCAGGGGTACAGTTAACTACTGGCCGATAAGTATGTTAATTATTGATAGTCAATTTTTTTCTTAACCTTCTTTTGGTTTAATAGAAACGCTCTGTGCGATGACTGTCTCCACCAGTAGTTAAATAGTTTACATTGCACCATTTAAACCCCGATTCATCCGTCTAACAATACAATAAAGGTAACAATCACTTTAAACTATCATTTTCATTTTCATTTTAGGCTAATCATTGTCTCGTTGCAAAGTGGCCCGCAACAATAGGAGTTTCTAAACAATGAAACTTAATTTAAACCAATTACACCAATTAAAGAAATATTATTACCAATAAAAAAGAATTGTTTAAACGATGCAAAAACCGCTGGCATTAACTACCGAAAAATTAAAATTAAATGGCAAGTGAAACTCTATAAAATATTCAAAACGTGCAAAAATACAGACGGGTTCAATCACTCAATCAGCGTCATTAGGCAGTCAAAAATAATTGAGCGCATGGGCGGTGTTTGATGCACCGTTTGCAACATGGGGAAGGGTGGTGGGTTGTTTTATGAAACAGCCAGCATAGCTGGTCTGGAAATTCTAGTGAACAATTATAGTCAACTACAACTACAGATCCGCCATCATTAGTTTGCTGATTTGCGGGAAAAACCACCACCTGAATCGATGAGTTCGAATGCTACACTGGTGCCGCCATGCTGAGGGATATCAAAATTAATTAAGCGTTTAGGGACTGCATTGGTGATATTCCCGTTTTAAGTTTTGGAAAGTGCTCAATGATTCAGTAACAAAGCTACAACTAGCCTGACAGAAAATCGGACCAATATCGTTGGAACTAATCTGCTATGTGACCCCAGAAAGACACTCCAATACACAATGCAGGGTTCCACCCGCCACTCGTGGGTCGTAAAACGGCAATTTTCTTTTTGCATCTTACCTAGCGCCTATAATTACGATCAGATTTTCTTTCTAGTTATTGCCTTAGTAATTAAACTTTGTTTCATATACAAGTTTCTAATTTGTTCCCGTCGTGACTAATGCATATTAACAAGTTAACAATGTAATTATAATAATAGGAGATTTACTCTCAGCAAAAGTGGGAGTGGGGTTACGGAAGGGCAGGTCACTGATTAACGTTTTCTGCGTTAAAAGGAAAAGAGAAAAACTGAATTTCATATTATGGGGAAGTAGGTCAGTAAGTCTTTTTAGCAATTTAGTGAGGTCACAGCTAAGTAGCTTTCTCTTGAAGATCAAGATTGACGTGGCAGAGACCATCTTCTCGGGGAGTGTAGTGCCAAATTGGAACCACTCGCACTGCAAATAATGACACCAGACAGTCCAGGTTGGTGAGCTCGACACGTAGCTTTAGGGAATGGTCTTTGATGGACGGAAAGGAAGCATGATCGCAAAAGGGTAAATCGATCGGTAGTAATCCGTCATTATAAGTTCTGCCCTTAATCTACGTAACGCTAATTCGGCCTTAAGAAGGCCTGAAAAGTCTTAAAACCAGGCAGGCTTCTGGTGAAGGTGTGCTACCGGCTCAAGGCGAATATCAACCAGTAGGTGGAGGGACCAAACCGTATTCCAAAAGGGGTCTCAAAAAGACGCTAAAAGCCCAGACCCGTATATCAACACTAGTTGCCCTAAAGCATTTTCTAATCATTAACAGTCTACAATAGGTTCTATCTGGAATCTTCGTGCAGTGTGTAGAAAACGGTTTCGTTGGAGAACCAAATCCCCAGGTCGCGACCACTGTCAACAACTTGTAATAACCAAGATAGCTGTTGGCAAGGATCCAGATCTTGTCCCCATTCCCTTCATCACATTATCCAAGTTTAGTGTCTTCGTTCAACTTAAGCTAGCAAACTGAATCAGAATTAATTTAACTGGTCATCCAGTGTAGATAAATACAGAGATAGATACGAACAACTATGGGGCACGTTAACACAATGGACATTTGCGTTCGTACTTTGATAAATGGTGCTAAATTTAGGCAAACATTGCAGTAGAACAAATATAGCTGAAATGCTACGAACAATCGCTATTTGTATAGTGTAGTGGGGGTTGACAACATAGCAAAAGCAGATGCAGAGGTGGGTAAAGAGCCACATAGAATAAATGGTCAGACAAAATGAGGTTTTTGGCCGACGTTTATTTAGATAACACAAAAGATAAAAGATGTGGCTAAGAGACAGAATAAACGTCGACAAAATAAAGTTGGGGCAAAGCAAACGTTGATTCACACGACAGAAAATATGGCTGAAGAGCCAGAGTATACATGTCATGCAAAATAAGGCTTTGGCGGACGTTTACTTATTCAACACAAAAGACAGAAAATCCAGCTAAAGAGCCACAGAGAATACATTTCACACAAAATAAGGATATGGCGGACGTTTATTTAGAATAACACAAAAGACAGAAGATCCAGCTAAAAAGCCACAGAGAATACACGTCACGCAAAACGAGGTTTTGGCCAACATTTATTTAAATAACACAAAAGACAGAAGATGCGGCTAAAGAGCCACAGACAATAAACGTCAAACAAAATGAGATTCTGGCTGACGTTTTTTTACTGACACAAAATTAAGGAAAAAAACCTGAATCCTGAATCCTTTAGCGGTTTCTCTCCTTCAAGAATATGATGGGCTTAATATGATGGGCGTCCGATATTGGAGTATGCAAGCCCAGTTTGGTCCCCTTTCTTTTGCAAGATGTTGACTGGACTGAGTCCGTTTAACGTAGGTTTACGAAGTCACTTCCTCGATTGCGAAACGACTCTTATATTGAACGCCTTTTACAGGCCTTGAATTACCTGAGCTTAAGTAATTAAGCCTCAAGGCTGATCTTATCCTTACCTACAGAATTGTGCATCATCCATTGGCACTTAATTTTTTCGACCCAACCAATACAAATATTTCTCCGAGGCCACTCATTGAAGCTAAATCGACAATTTCACGATCGAAGAAACTTTTTCTCTTTGTGGGGGATTGAGCCATGGAACTCATTAGCAGAATCAGCGGTATCATCAGAGCTTATGCAGAATTTTAAATACACAGAATCTTGTAAGATTTTTACATCGTAGGGCTAAAATAGAGTTTTTCTGAAATGCATTTCGGGTCCCTAAATTTACTTTCCTTTTCCGCTGGGCAACGTATCTTTGCTCTGTTCTTTTTACTCTTTCTTTTTTATTTTGTTTCATGCTGGGTTTGGTTTTGGTTTTGAATTAATGATATGATACCACAAACAATTGGTTTTAAATCCCTTTAGTATTTAACAACTTTTAGTCTGTGTCGCATAACTGTAAGCGATTATTGTTCAGGCTGGCTCAAGCAAAAAAGCCTATATTATATTTATATTATATATTATATTATAAACATGGGATGCCTGTCATACCAAACACTCGTCTATCAAGCGCAACAAGAGCCAAGAAATACTCATTGGTATACTTACCATGAAGCAAAAAATTCCCGTGCTCCAAGGTGAATGCTCCATAAGGATATGTGCCACAACCGCTTCCTCTCAATGACTACACCGTGATAAGGTGGATATAGGTAACACCGAGACTTTCCCTAACTTTCCCTCCACACGCTAAGGAGAACAGCAGTGGTAGTATGTTGACACACACTACTGAATGGCACCAGGCCTATATTGGTGCGAGGTGGTCTTTAAGGAATTAGGCATGTAATATTTATTATGCAGTTTTTAGGTGTATCATTTTATAGGAAGACCAAATTAGGTCAGGTATGCAAAGTAATTTCTCCTTAAAGCCCAGTGAATCAGAATATCTTAAGTGAAATTACTGAGGTACAACTGGATCAACTAGCAGTTCTCTATGCAACAAGTTAAGAGCCGTAAACTTTATAAAGCTTAACTATAAAATGCAAAAAATGCTTTACTGTTTCATGGCGTCTACTGCCTCTCGGTCATACATTCGCAAGAAATCACTGAATTTCATAGCGTCGTCTTCCAACCATTTTTCCTTCATCAACAATCGTTTTTCCTTTTCTTCGTCCGTGTCCACCAATCGCCGATTTTCGTCATGTTTCGTACCAATCATAAACTGTATTAAAAAAATAGGGGAAGCACGTCAAATATTATGATTGTAGAAATAACACTGAGAAGTTCCCTGACACAAATTTGCTCTCTTGATCGTGTACTAAATTCGTCCAATCACAACCAACTTGCAGTAATAACACTTCAGTATCTTTCTAAAGCTACTATGGTGTTATCACTGTAAGTCGGTGTTCATTAGCTAAATTTGAAAGTAAATAAGTAAGGGAATATTTTGTAGATTTTATTGGTCGACGTACTGTAATGAAAAACACGGTCATTACATTCCAGGCGACACTCGCTTCTAACATTACAATGTTGACATGTTACGCTTAAGTTCGATGCATTCATTTAAAATAATGTATCGTTTTGCTTCTCTGGTGCTTTTTGATCTATTTATAGCACTTTACGGTGAAGTGAACGTGAATAGTAATAGTTAAATAAATAGTGAACTAATTGGTGTTCTACGTATGACGACTTCAAGACGGTCAAATGTTTCACTCATGCTGAATAACTTGGTAATGAAAATAAGTGATTGATTTTTATTGTTTTGACTTAGTATATACGTCCTTGTAAATGTATTTCGGCTGGAGCACGTGGATGATCACACTTCCTTGCTCTTTACAGATTTTAACTTTAAAAAGTTTATTATATTTTTTTTAAATAAATTTTAACATCGTCGAATATTAAATTTTTGCACGTACGTGAAAGAAACATTGCCTTTTACATAATTAAGTTGTACGAAATGAAAATAAATATTTGTTACAATTTTAAGTTATGATTAGAATTTGTGCTTATTTGTAGTGTTGAAGTTCAAACTAATGTTAAATTTTTCTTGTTTGCCCAGCCCAATTTCAAATATTAAGACGAAATTTTGGCTGTCAATGGAAGTACGTAATTCCCACAAATCTTGAATTTTGGTAGAGATGTTCTGTGTGTCAACCTTACGAACCACGAGAAAGTCCTGGTCGATGAGAATTTAGCTATCGCCGCCATCTTGGAAAAATGGCTGCCAGTGTTAGATTTCTGCATATTAAGACAAAACTGTGTGTTGTATGAGAAAAATGCACTAGACTTAAGATGTAGATAATTAAATTTTACGTAAAATCATTTCAGGCAAGGTTTTTATTTTAGTATCAATAGTTTGGCTGAAATTCCAGAACAATGCATTATATAATAATAATATCTTTTGCTGGTAAGCAAGGTTAACAGCAGGGCACAAGGCTGCTTACGCCGCACCCAAAAGAGAATAAAATTAAGTAAAAACTGTTTAATAGGTCCGCCTTAGAAAATGGTCAAGTGGTAATTTTCAAATGATCCTCAGAAAAGCATTGACCGAGGTGGCAGATACAGCACACTCAGGAAGCGAGTTCCAGATCTTGACTACACGGAGAGCAAAGAAATGCCTCCGGCAGTCTGTCCGCAATTCGGAGACCTGCAATTTATAAGAGTGGCCCCTGTCTGGGTAGCTGAAGAAAAATCAAAAAAGGGAAGGTCGATTGGCAACTCTCCCCGTACAATTTGAAAAGTCAGTGCAAGGTCGGCCCAAATTCGACGTAACTCGAGTGGCTGAAGTCCAAATCTAAATAGACGATCAGCAGGAGTGTGATCTCTAAGGTTAGCTACACGTTTTGTGAAGTGACGTTGAACAGCCTCCAGGCAGTCAATGTCGTGTAGGAGATACGGTGACCATACAGGGCTTGCGTATTCGAGCAGAGGACGAACGTAAACCTTAAACGCCCAAACTAAGGTAGAAACCTGACTCTTCACGAAACACCGCCTAACCAGGGCCAGGCGACGGTAGGCCTGGGCCGAAATTTTGGAGCAATGTAATGAAGATTTTAGATCTGCAGAAAACCAGATACCCAGGTCCAATTCAATTATTCCCACACCACCCTAGAAGTAGAACACACGGCACGTTTTGTATAACGATTTTCCCAGCAAAGCAGGATTATTCCACTTGTCTAACTGCCACATCGCTGTGACTATATATATAACATCAGAAACCACAAGTAATCAAGTGGGTCTGAATGTCTGGGGTTGGTACCGACATTCTGTCGTATTTTCTAAAAGTGGCACAGCCTGTCGGTGGTCAAACTTGACGGGAGCTATCCAAGGATAGCCTAGAATTACAGTGGTCCAGTTTTGCCCGCCACTTGCTGGTGGTGCACCTAGTCGTACTACTGCTAGTAAACCCGCCACTGAACGTGTTGACCTTAAAAGGTCATGGGTATTCTTTAAAACACATCTAATTCCTAACTGTGTTGTAGTTACTACTGTATTTGTTTCAAGGGTAATGGATTTTATTTTGGTTATAATTAGAAAGGCCTATCTTATGGAAGCCTATATTTCGAGTTCCATTGGGTAATTTATATCAATGGAGTAGGAGCTTTTTTTTGCAAATTTACATTTATGCATTAGTACTTAACCAATGAAATATATAAATAACTTGTCTCACCTGACTTAGGAACATTTCTCGCTTATTATGGATGAAAGTTTGACTATCTTCCAGATTTCGTAGCTTTTCATCTAAAAAAAATTATTGTTTATCACTTTTTTGTTGTTACCTTCTGCGTTTATCACATTATCACAGTTTTGTTGTAGAGAACAAGTATTAGTTCCATGTTCCCTTTCTCAATCTGAAATTCTTAATCTGAAATAACTTAGGCTAGTTTTTAACACAAAATTCTACAAGGTTACCCACAAAAAAACGCTTTGGTAATCACGGCATCATGTACGATTTTCAATTTTTTTTCCAAAATGTTCAATATTTTTTTCAAGGGGGTCTTATTTTTTTTGTAAATTTGGAACATTTTGTTATAGAATTGGATTTGAGATTCAGAAATTATGTATTTTTTTAATTGCTTTAAAAAAATAAAAGACACCCGGATATAAGTAAAAAAAAATATTTCCTGAATTGATCGATGTGAAATGCCCGGGGATGAAGATTTTCATTGTGAAAACGCCCGGTGATCCGAATTTCTATTGTGGAAATGCCCAGATTAGGCTACGTAATTTTCATTGTAGAAACGCAAAGGTATGCATAATGTTCATTGCGGAAACTCTCACGGATGCATAATTTTCATTGTGGTTTGCCCATGATCTCTACCTTTCATTGTGGAAACACCTGGCAATGAGTAATTTCATTGTGGAAACACGGATGAGTTTATTTTCATTATGGAAATGCCTAGGATTGCCTATATTTTCACTGTGGAAATGCCCAAACATGGGTAATTTTCAGCATGGAAATGCCCAGGGATGCACAATTTTCATTGAGGAAATGCCTGGTGATACACAATTTCTTTGCGGAAAGGCATCCTATTGACATTTTTTTTATCCTGCGGGATGCGTCAGTAGGGTTATAATGCAATATTACGTTACACATATATACCCCCCCCCACTTCCGGTCACTTGATCAAAGTGGGGGTAATGATGCACTTCCGGTCACGTGATGAAAATGGAGGGTAATGACGTCACTTCCGGGTTTCGTCGATCTGGAGGATGGTGGAAACATGTCTTTTGCTCCTTTATTGTTTCGTTTTCTTTTATCTGGAGGAGGGTGGAGGGTGACGTCATTCCCCCCACTTTTTCATTTTCGTCGATCTGGAGGATAGTGGGAAAGAGCCTTTTGCTACTTTTTGCATCCTTTTGCTACCTCCGTGATGTCATTACCTTACTTATGACGTCACAGTGAGCCTAATGTCGTCACTTCTGGTCACGTGATGAAAGTGGCCAGGAGGTAATGTCACTTCCGGTTTTCGTCGATATGGAGGATGGTGGGAAAGTGCTTTTTTCTACCTCTTATGATATTACTTCTGGTGGGTAATTTCACGCTAATGTCATAAGAGCAACTTCACGCTAATGCCATATGAGCAACTTTACGGAAATGCCATATGAGCAACTTCAAGCTAATACTATATGAGCAACTTTATGCTAATGCCATATGAGCAACTTTACGGAAATACCATATGAGCAACTTCAAGCTAATACTATATGAGCAACTTTATGCTAATGCCATATGAACAACTTTTTATAACTTTATTCTTATGCTTTGCAAACTTTTACATTGTGAGAATGACGAATTAGCAACTCTGACGTTAAGATTTTTTTAAATAATTTTATTTATAGGACACAATAACTATATAGGAAACAAAACTCCGAAGCTTGATAGGTTTTTTTTGTATTGTCCTCTCTTCATTTTTGGTTATAATTTCCATCTCCTTCAATCCCGCTAGAATTTGCATAATTTCCTCTTCTTGATCAACTCTTCCCTTCAACAATATTCCAACCAAGACTCTCAACCTATTCACCAACACGTTCGGGTTGTTGTAATCTACTTCAACAGACCGATTCATTCGGCCATGATTCTTTAGACCCTAAATTATCCGGTTCCAATTCGTCCGATCCTGATTCGTTCATCCCCAATTCGTCCGTCTCCGATTCGTTCATCCCCGATTCGTCCGTCTCCGATTCGTCCGTCTCCGATTCATTCGTCTCCGATTCATTCGTCTCCGATTCATTCGTCTCCGATTCATTCGTCTCCGATTCATTCGTCTCCGATTCATTCGTCTCCGATTCATTCGTCTCCGATTCATTCGTCTCCGATTCATCTGGTCCTTCATCGTCCAACCCCGATTATTCAGATTCCGATTCATCCTACCTCACATCGTCCAACCCCTATTCTTCATACTCAGATTTATCCGACCCCGTATTGTCTGACCCCGATTCTTCAGACTCTTGATTCATCTGACCCCGATTCGTTCGACTTCTATTTCTTCTGCCAACCATCTTACTCCTTTATTTCCTCCCAAATTGGTTTGATAACACGCACGTACTTGTAACCACGATTCAATTTGGGCTTTCCAAAGTAGGGGTGATAGTTTCGATGTATGGCATTATTGTCTTTCAGAATCGAGCCATATGAAGCCAAGACTTCGGGGTCGTAAGTTTCGTAGTGCAAGACTTTTTGAGTCAGTAAATACCACAGCTGGTTTTAACCTCGGTACTTCTTTCCTTCAACACTATGTCGTTCTCCCGTATTTTGATAGTTGTGTTACCAATCATGAGGTCTACCGTGCCCATGTTGTACCTTAATCCAAACACAATCGTTTTCTTTCGGCATTTTAAAAAATCTGCAAATAATATCTCGAAGTCTCTCCCAATCTGTGGCCCTTCAAAAGAGCCTATAAAGAGCAAAATGATGCTGGAGGAACTCGTCTCACACCCGATGGAGGGGAACGGATCCGTTTTGATGCATATGGGACATCATCCTCGTGTTTCCGTTTTTTATGGTCGACTTCCACGTCACATAAAACTTCCACGTCACATAAGACTTCCATCTTCACATCATCTTCCACGTCATCTTTCTCCTTCACGAAGGTGAAACTTTCTAACGGACCAATAATGTGTCACTTTTGAATGTTTATCTTCCATTTTCTCCTTTTTTTTATAAACGATAATGAGGATCTAAACTTTCACCTGAAGGGTTGTTTCCATCACGATCTACACGCGTTTTCTTACCTCATCTAAGGTGTTGATCGAGTATAAACCCCAACGGAAACACTCAAAATATGAATGTTGTACACCATTCAATCACACGTTGGTGTTTTGGCTGCGATTTACACCTGTTAATACTGTTTCATGAGAGTGAAGAACCTATTGGGAACCTTCAAAATACTACTGATGAACGTATTATGTATGTTTTAAACTTGTTCCCACCACGATCTAAATTCGTTTAGTGTCTTTATTAAATCCCCACACACGAATTAGCTGATATGGCATTAATATAAAGTTGCTCATATTACATAGCGTGAAGTTGCACATACGGCATTAGTGTAAAGTTGCTCATTTGGTATTATCGTGAAATTGCTCATATGCAAGGTGAAGTTGCACGTATGGTATTAGCGAGAAGTGCCCAATATGACATTAGCGTGAAGTTGCTCATATGGTACTAACGTGAAGTTGTTCGTATGCTATTAGCGCAAAGTTGCTCATATAGCATTTGCATGAAGTTGTTCACATAGCATTAGTGTGAAGTTGACAATATAGTATTAGCGTGAAGTTACTCATATGGCACTAGCGTGAAGTTGCTCATATAACATTAGCGTGAAGTTGCTCAGATGACATTAGTGTCATATGACATTTTTTTCCGTAAAAATGTATCTAAGTGCCTGCCAAATATCATAGTTGGCGATTACAATATGTCGTACATTAATTGGGTGACCTCTAAAGTTAACAACCGTCACCAGCAAAGCTTTTTTGACTGTGTTACCGAGTTAGGTTTTGATCAAATTGTTACAGAACCAACCCGTGGAAACGGCATTCTAGACTTAATTTTGGTCGACTCAAATCGCTTGGTCTACAATGTAAATGTAATTGAGCATTTTGGTTCGAGTGATCATAACATGGTAACATTTCATATACAATCTCAAGCCGACGTTGATTCCGCTTCTCAAATCAAGTATAAACGTGTTTTGAATTTCGATGCATTGCATGAGTGTCTTAATGACACGAATTGGTTTGTTGACGTAGATGACACTGCGGAGATTGACATGTTGTGGAATATATTTCATGCCAAATTAACTAGTATGGCAGATGCCTGTAGTAATATGAAGCGCTGCTCTGCAAATGGAATTATTGGCCCTCCAAGCTATGTTAGAAAATTAAGTAACAAAAAAAAGAGACTCTGGAGGAAATATAAAAAATCTAAAGATGCTATTGTTGGTCAACATTATAAAGACTGTAGTAAAAAACTTACGCATGTTATTAACCAACATGAAATTGTATCGGAGCTAAAAATTATTTCGGATGGTACACCTGCTGCTCTATTTAAATTTATTACGAGAAAAACTGGCATTGTACAAACCTTGCCACCTATCCATACTAATGGTACGGTAGAAACCGATGATCTTGCTAAAGCTGAAATCTTTAATTCAGTTTTCTTAAATAATTTTACAAATGATAATGGTGACAACCCATAGTTTTCCTGCAACAGTAGTATATCTCATGTATTCCATACTCCATCTTCTATCACTCCTTCGAACATCAGGGCCATTTTGGGCAGTTTTAAAAAAAGCCATGCTGTTGGCCCTGATGGGTTTTCTGCAGCCTTCTACAAACGGTTTGCCATGGAACTAAGCTGGCCACTCGCCAGAATCTTAAACCAATCTTTAGCATGCGGTAAACTTCGTCGGTTAAATAGTCGGTTTTGTGTGAGCTAAATAGTTACGTACTGTATAGACGGGGTGAAGGTCAAATGGCACTTATCAAGGACACAACTAAAGTTGGCAGAATGAATTCTCAAGTGGCTCTCAAAATAGTTATCTGAATACACCTAAACAGCAGCCATCCTGTGACCATACTAATGAGAAGTTACTTCTTAGTGCAGCTGTGTTACCATAATGGAAATTTAGTTCTCAGTGCATCTGCATTGCCACGTCATAACATTACATTTCACTACCACGGTTCACATTACAAGGTAATGTAGAAGTGTAGCCTCTCAAAACAATAAGAACCGTTTATGTTTAAATGGGAACATTCACATAGATTGATTTGACCAATAAAATGAATGGGTTTATAAGTAAACATGTACTAACCGTGAATTGCATGTTATAGAGCTGTATCACTTCGACCATGGCTTCAGTAGTGTTCAACTGGTTGTGCAGAATCGTGATTGGAGTAATAATGTTTATTTCACACATTTACCTTGTGGTTTTTTTTCTTGGGGATACATGGACCATTCCGACATCAAGAAAACGTATACGAATGCATCATGCCCAGAGATGATGGGATCGGCCGTGACGACATTGAATTACGGACGTTATCCACTCAAGCTTTACCACCACCGCCTCCTCTTCCAACATGGAACATAGACGATGAGGGTGGATACATGGTGCCATACCCTTCAATGTCGGCACCACCAGTGGCATCAACTGTACCGTACATACAAGATGTGATGGAATTTACGACATTTCGTCGAAAATCGCCAATAGCAACAACACGTCCCATGTCCGTCAAGCGGATTACATCTATAATGCTAAAAACAACGCGCGCTGGTCTGCGTAAAACCAAAACAGCAGACGAACTCACGAAATAAACATGTAGGATTTTATTTTAAGAAAGCTCCATACCTTACCCCAGCCGATAAAAATACAATCTAGAAATCTAACCATTAAATATTTTTCGTAATTTTAGTGTGAAAACCAGCAGAAAAGCTAAGAATAGCTAAGACAAGAATTTAAGAATCCAAGACAAAGTTCATAATTACATAAACACATTTTTACATTTTTAAAGTTTAAATTTCAAATTGTTAAATTAAAAAAAATAAATAAATTAAATTTAGTGTCCTAAAAGAAGTTGTACTAAACAACCAAACCCCCCAAAAATGTACTAAGCCTACTACAGGCACCTTTCCTTCTAAAGTTAATTTTATTTCTGAACTTAACTTCAAAAATTGTGTCCGATTCGTTATAACAAGATTCTTTGCATACATACGAATGGCACGGTGGCGCCATCGCGTTTCTAAAATCAGAACTAACAAAGGCAAGCCAGCATCGCTCTGTAGCCTCGCTACAGAGCCAATGATAGCCAATTATTAACCAATCGTTAACTCTGCGTAGCAACGGACAGCACCATCGTTCGCGTCAGCCAATAGTTGCGTCGGACCTTGCTTATCGAGTGCAACATAATGTGTGTTTGTCGGTATACAATACGACTACAACCTCTAAAGTTTTAACACTTATAGCTTTTGATTAAAAACGAAAATCGCGTTCCGTAAACGAAAGTATAGTTTTAAAAGTTGTACAGCCGGGTTTTTCGTACATCATCGTTCATTTAACGAGTTTCACTTGAGTTTTTAGATTGTTTTAAGCTCCGTTTACTCCATCGCCACCTCCGGAGCGTGATTAGCTACCTACAAACTAATCACAGCTTCGGAGGAAGAAAACAATGGTTTGAGAAAATAGAGCCCACAGTGGGAGCTTACAATTTTTGATTGTTTGTTGTCATTTTTTTTTCTGGGAGAAGGATATGACAACTGAGGAATTAGGAGTAGGAATGAGGGTGGATATTTATTCTTTAAAAAATAAAACAAGTCTTTATTTTTCTTCTATCTGTTTGATGATCACAACATCGGATGAAGTGTCAGCATCGGATGATGCCGGGCTGAAGGAATTATTTTGTTGTTGTTGTTGTTCTTCTTGAACTGGTGATGCATGGCTGAAGGAAATATTTTGTTGTTGTTCTTGTTGTTCTTGGACTGAGGACTCCCCATCGGGTGATGCAGGGCTGAAGGAATTATTTTGTTGCTGCTGTTCTTGTTCTTGTTTCTGTTGTTCTTCTTGTTGATCAACACTCTAACTAACGTCAATATGTGACTATGAATGACGTGAATATGTGAGTTTTCTGCTTCTTCTTTCTGCCAATTTCTGGATTGATTAATATTCTTGTGCACTGCAGGTTGTTTAGTGCCATAAGTATGTTTTCGGAATAAAACTTTTCTGCTTGTTCTGTCCTTGTAAGTTCAGGATTCGTGTTCTTTGTTCAACATCTCATCGCCTAATTCTTCCAAATCTGCATCTTCATCACTAGACACATAATGACGTTTTTGCGGGAAACGCATTGTAGCCTATGTATGATGTTTATCTGGAGTCTGCTTTCGTAAAATTTTCAGCCTGTAAAATTTTCAGCCTGCATCTGAAGGCGAATAAGACGGATATCTGCATTCCTTCACGTTTTTTCTGTCTGGTGGTGCAGTTTCAGATGTACACAAAACCATTACTCAAACGGATTTGATTTTAATTGTTTTTTCTTCAAAAATTTAATTAAATAAACTTAAGTTCTTAAAATAAAACTTATCCACCATTTTTTACACTGAAAGTTTCATAATATGTATTTAAATCAATTTTTTATAAGTATATAATTTAATGATCTTAACGAAATGATATGAACGAAAATTAGACTACTTTATCTGAAGGACAAATAAGTAGGATGTCTACATTCCTTTGTTTTTTTGTCTGGAGATGCACGTTTCAGAAGTACACAAAACCATCACTCAAACGGATTCGACATTAATAGTAATTTCTTAAAAAATTTGTCTAAATAAACTTACGTTCCTAAAATAAAGCTTATCCACCCTTTTATATATTGAAAGTTTCAGATTTTTTATGTAAATCAACTTTTATCTGTCTATCTTTTAATTAACCTAACGAATTGTTGTGAACGTAAATTAGGATCGCACAAACAAACCTCGTTTGGCCGTGACCTTCACAAAGCATTCACGTTTCATACCATCTTAAAGCTATTACTCAACTGAACTGATTTTAACAGTTTTTTTTTTCAAAATTGTACATAAATAAACCTAAGTATCTGAAATAAAGTTTATCCACCCTTTTTTACATTGTATGTTGTATATTTCCATTTTAAATCAACTTTCGGTTGTGTGTAATTTAAATAACCTAACGAAATGATGTGGAACGAAAATTATGCTGGTTTAAATTCGCAACTCCGACTTACAAAACTAGTTAACCTTGTGCGCTATTGCATAAGAAAACTGTTAGCTAGTCAACCTTGAACTTTTTCAGTCTAGCAATTCGTGTTTAGAAACTGGTCACGTTAAAACTACAAAACAGACATCCAAAGTCACGATTTCTGAGTAAGCTAGGCATAAACACAACTGAATAATTCATGTAGCGTATCAGGTTGTGTCTCTACAAGTTGGTTTACCTAGACCAATAAACTTATAGTGTAGGTGTGTTTGTCCTTCAGATAACAGGATCTAGCCACTCCTAGTAGACACATAAATCACCTGCCCTGTAGGCAATTTTCCTCTCAGCCACCAATGCAAACCTGTTTTGTGGGCGACTTGTTCTCCAATCGCAAGTCACTTTTTTTCCTTGGTAAACAAGGTAATAATTCACGGATGTCGCTTGGAAAGTTACGTACCAGGATCCACCGAGAGTATAAAAGGCACAGGCTTGGCTGTTAAACACTGCAACCGCCGACCAATTGCAGCTTCGAGGGGACAAGGAAAACCAAACGGTAAGTTATTAGTGGTTAAAGTACATTTGTTGCCAACCAACCAACAACAACCAACTACAATTGTTGCTTCACTGCATAGTGGGTAGGAATAACGGGTAAAATACTTCAGAAATAAGTTATAGCTTTAGAAGTAAAGGTTTTTAATATAGGTTTTTTTTTACCCTCTTTTAGGCAAAACACAAATACGCAACCACTTTCAAAACAACGGTAAGGGATATGGATTGTTATATAGGAGATTTGCCCCTGAAACCGGAAAACTTTGTCAGTTTAGGTGAAAACTTGTCCTGTGTGGTAAACCGTTTTAAAAATTCGTGCTATGTGCACATTCGATTTTATGGATAAGAAAAAATCCGTTATTTTCCAACCAGCAAAGGTGTCGCTATAAAGGCTACGGATTTCACAGCATTCCTTAAAAATTCCAAAGCCTTACAAGCAATCGTCGATACCAGCAACAAGTCAAAAACAAAACCACTTCCTCTCGATCGTAATTTTGCAGTTACCCTGGCAGTGGAAAACGACGTTAAACGCATCGTTTTTATTCGAGAGGGAGATAAAACTACATGCATGTCACTCTCACTCCGTCAGTTTCATACATTGTGTGATGCTGAAGATGAAATTAATCATTACATTCCACTTGCAAACCGTTGTAAATGATGGCCCAATTACACACGCTGTGTAAATTTAATACACCTTTTGTGTGTTAACAAATAGATGTAACGAAGTTAATTGTTTGCACATCAAACAAACCCATAATATTGCCGACTAATTTTCATGATCTAACAAGTAAGGAAAGATTTACCGTTAATTTTTGCACAGAAAATATATTCGGTATTCGGTATGAGAATTTTTCATGTGACTATACTCTTGATGAAGTATTAACTTGCATAAAAAAGCTTTATTTACAAATGGGTAAACCCATTTTTGCGGTGAAAGGTGACCATAAGTTAAAAGACTTGTTAAATCGATGCAACATCAGTACAGTGATTGATTTGAATGATTTCAAATGCAAAAAGCAACTGAAAAAAAGGGAAAAAAACGTGAAGTGTATCCGTTTTGCATTATGCATAATCGTGACCAGTGTTCGTTTTACAAAGCGGGACAGTATGTTTACTGGATGTTGGTGAACTATTGATCACATTGTGTTGTGTTTTCAAGACGTGAAGATGGGCAAGCATATGATTGCAATTCGACGTGCATTGAAGACAAAGAAATGCAAAGACGACGATCCGAGCAAAAGTATGTGCTATGCAATCAAGTTCCAATCCGAACATTCACAATTTGAAAAAGGAAGCCTTTACAATACATTAGTGCTAATCAGTGCCGAGTATCAGATAGTTTCATCGTGCGTTGCGCAGAATTTAAAAGAGGTTTGTGCTTTTGTTTGTTTCAAAACACCTGTAACAGATGTTAAAGACTATGCACTACTGCACTCGCAAATCGCAATGACAAATCTCTGGTGCAAGTGCAAGTGTGTCAACTGGCTCAAGCATCTCCTGGCAATGGATAATCAAGTGCTCAAGGATTTAACTGCTCAAGGACTGATAAAGCAATCCTACAGTTCGAGAGTCTGTTACCAGTATTGATTCAAACTCATGATGAAAAACACTACGAACTCAAGGATCCATTCATTCTACGATTCGCTGCATACTTTCCCTATGTAGAAGCATTGTTAGCTAGCAAAGAAACTCATGATTAATTACTTTCTGTTGTATAAGCATTGTTAACAAAGTACATGATTAATTTTGTATTACTATAACCTGAATAAACAACTTTTACGAAATGATGAAACGTGTGTTTATTTTTTGGTGGTGGGAGGCGGCGGCATACTACTATAAATAGAGGGATGAGATCAGTTTCAGCTTATGAAATGATGAAACATGTGTTTATTTTTTGGTGGTGGGGGGAGGCGGCATACTACTATAAATAGAGGGATAAGATCAGTTTCAGCGTTTATAGACATGGATGTTCGACTGAAGCACCCTACCATCTTTTTTTTGTAGTCGGATCAACTTCTTCAGGAAAAACACACTGGATAAAAAGTTAAATAGAAAATTCACAAAATATTATATTCCCTCCACCCAAAAGAATTGTTTTTTTGTTATGCTGAGGAACAACCTATTTATGAAACTTTAAAAATAACTTCGCCAGTTCCAATTACGTTTCATTACGGGCTGAGAGAAGACTTGTACAGTTCATTGCAACCTAATACTTTATTACTGATAGATGATTTACTCCAAAGTACAGCTCGTGATTTATTATTGGAAATAGTACACAGAGGGGTATAAGTGTAGTAATTGTTGCGCACAATTTATACGATAAACAATTAAGAGCTCTCAGTCTTCAGGCGCATTATTTAATATTAATGAAAACTGTACGGATTACAAAGAAATAACATTTTTAGGCGACCAATTAGGATTTGCGGGGAAAGATTTAGTGAAGGTTTGTAAGTCTGCTACAGTCGAGCCCTATTCTTGTTTACTTTTGGACTTAAGACCGGAAACCGGAAGACCGGAGTATTTTAAGATTTAGGTTTAACATTTTCCAAGACCCATCCATACTATTTGTAGAGAATAAAAACTGGTAGAGTTAAAGATTTTCTACCAGTTCTGCATCTACTGACCAGTAAAAGAGTTAAAAAAGACGTCAAGTGCGCTTTGTTGAATTGCCCGGAGCTAGTCGATGTTCTATCTCTAGCAGCCCTTAATACTTTAAAGGGCCATGTAAAAATAAGCCTGGCCAGAAAGCTAAACTACGTCGTTACAAACGTCAGGTGAAATATTTAGCTGCAAGAAATCATAACCGTAAGGCCAAGCAAAAACTTGTACAGAAGGGTAGTCTTCCGTTCCTAGGTGCATTAATTCCGCCGATTATAGGTGCGATAACGGGATTGCTGAGTGGATAAGGAACCAAAAAATGTTTTTAAAAATGTATCTTTCGTCCCAACCACCAACTACACGGGACAAGTCACCTTACGTAGCACCCCTAAAGTACATGGGAAACGAAATGAGTCAATTGATGCAATACGATGGATTGGATGACGACACCAAAATGAAATTGTATAACCAATTGCTCAATCGATACCTACGTTACGATGCCGAATGGGTAGATGAACCGGTGAAAGTTATGATTAAAGCTCCAACACACCACGCCCCACCCCACACCGTGGCCAGGGACACCGAGAACACCGAGTTCCTCCCATCCCCGCACCGAGAACAACGTTTCAAGTCACTGCTGCTGCTGCACCACCTACTTACGTTAAACAACCGAAACCGATAGAAAACATAGCGAGTGGTATCGTGCCAAAATATAAAAAAAACGTGTCTAGAGAATTTTACGTAGTGGTAGAGTTCAGTGGGACTCGGAAGGGCGTTTGATACATATGCAAAACGTCGTAGAAGATACTGACGTAGGCAAGCTCGTGCACGGAGCGCTGACGGAAAGTAAACATCATCGCAACATGATGAAAAAGGAGCCCTGCTGGACCTTTATTTCAAAAGTAATAAGAAAAAATTCGGGTCAACATTCGTTACAACCTGGACAGCCCCTCCAAAAACGTAAAGCAATCTTACAACAACACCAACGAAATGTGAAAAAAAAATGGAACGATATAAAAATGGTGACCAAAGCCGGACTGCGTCACTGATGACCGAAAACTTAGCCAAAATAGACACAGAAAAAGAAGAAGGTCGAGCGTTATCTGAAAAAAACGACGAGCTAGACATATCTCTCACAGACATATCTAATCTGTGGAATGACGACTTCTATTGAAAAACGATTACAAGAGATATATTTTGACCCAGATTCACCAGGTGGGCTAGGTGGGGTAGACAGATTGTATAGGGAAGCTAAAAGAAGGGGAAGTAACGTTAAAACAAATTAAAGATTTTTTATCATCGCAGGAAACCTATACTTTGTTCAAGCCTGTCATTCGACGATTTAAATGGAATCCTATATTAGTTGAAGGAATCAACAAAATATGGAGTGTGGACTTGACACAGAAAATAGACACAGAAAAAGAAGAAGGTCGAGCGTTATCTGAAAAAGACGACGAGCTAGACATATCTCTCACAGACATATCTAATCTGTGGAATGACGACTTCTATTGAAAAACGATTACAAGAGATATATTTTGACCCAGCTTCACCAGGTGGGCTAGGTGGGGTAGACAGATTGTATAGGGAAGCTAAAAGAAGGGGAAGTAACGTTAAAACAAATTAAAGATTTTTTATCATCGCAGGAAACCTATACTTTGTTCAAGCCTGTCATTCGACGATTTAAATGGAATGCTATATTAGTTAAAGGAATCAACAAAATATGGAGTGTGGACTTGATGGATGTTCATTCTTTAGCTAGATTTAATGATATTATACATTTTTATTAGTAGCCATAGATAATTTTTTACTACGAGAGTTCATTTTAAACCAGTGAAGAAAAAAGATGCTGTTACAATTGGTAAAGCATTCGAATCTCTTTTTATGGAAACAAAACCAGAATTTAATTTTTCGGATATGGGACTTGAATTCACCTCTAAGCACGTCCAGAACGTTTTTAAAAAGTACAACATAAAGCATTTTACTACAAAAAAACACTGAGACAAAGGCAGCCATATCTGAAAGATTTTTTTAAAACACTAAGACAAAGGATTCACAAATACCTACATTCCCGCGTACTTCCAGACATTATCAATGCCTATGAATATTAGTATCATCGATCTATTAAAATGCAACCCATAGATGTCACACAAAAAAAATGAAATATTGGTTTACCGTAATTTATATGAAAAGGATTTAAAATAGGTGATTTGGTTAAATTATCCAAACTTAAAGGTATTTTTGAAAAGGGTTATCGTCCAAACTGGACGAACGATGAATTTAAAATCAGTGGAGAAAAAAAAATACATATGTATTTAGTAGTCGATTTAGAAAATAAACCAATTTTAGGTAGTTTTTATAAAGAAGAATTACAAAAAGTAATTAGCAAGCCCGATAGGCTATAAGATTCTGAAGCAATGCAAACGATGGGGAAAAATTGAATACCTCATTAAATGGAAAGGATACCCGAAGCGTCAAGCCAGTTGGACCAGTGACATAGTAGATTTGACAACATGAGCGAAGAAATCTGGTTAACGTTGCCTTCTAATAGTAGCATGGATGTATTCACAAATGATGCTTTACAAAATTATATAACTAAATTGTCGGAACCATTACATTTACACGAGAATTACGAGGTAGGCCTGGCACAGATAACCTTTCCTAACAGCTTTAGTCAAGATGCATTAGTTATTTCACCGGAAGGAAGGGAGGAAGATCAACTACTTTTACAATTTTATAACGTTAACACAAATAAAAGTATTACCGAAGTGCAGAATACTGAACATGAATTGACAGCTACGGAGAGTGGAAAAAGATACGACAGCTTAAAACAATTGGTAGATACTGAATTGGCAGTGGATAGTCCTTTCAAAGGTAGTGCTGATTTGCCTGCTATACTGTACAATAAAACGTATGAACGATACACGCTCGCTAATGGTGTTACTCGTTAATATTATGTACGACTCGTTGTAAACTGGATACTGGCACAGAGATTAGGTTTCAAATCAGAACAATTTCTGTGGAAAGCTAATGTAATCGAACATACGGTGATCACAACAACACCGGTTAAAGAGATTACCAGCAATTCCATACAGACATTATACGTGTACAGTGACATTGTAGCTCCACAGTTGGTAGGTGATAGCAGATCGCAGCTATTACGTATAGTAAATGTGATGAATGATGCTGGTGACCAAACAAACGTTGAGTTTTTTAGAATACATTATCTGCCTTTATTATGTATTTCTTTTCAATATGTAGAAATAGATATACGAACTGACAATGGAATCCGGGTACCATTTGGTTCATACTCGCGCATGGTAGCTATCTTACATTTTTGTCCGAAACGTAATTATTGAAAATATAATGTGAACCATGGTTCCTATAAATAGCCTCGTGCGTTCATTCTAAGCTATAAATGTTTCATCATGAAGTATTGTTGCAAATATTCTAACCATTACGTGGGACACAGTGGCGGGGGGAAATCCCCATTTTTTATGGGAGAAGAGTCTAGTCAGGTCATGGTGGATTAGGGAACTTTTTCTGTGGTGAGCCGTGTGGCCATGCCTTTTGTTCGCATGGCAGTTCCCCATATTAACTAAAATTGGAAAATACTTTGGACGCAAAACTGTGTCTACAGGTGGGAATATTCTCGGTGACTTCCTAGCTGGCAAGGCCGTAAAAGAATCCGCTAAAGAGAGAGTTAAAGAAACTGGTCACGACATTTTGACTGACATACATGATAAAATACAGCAGACTGGAAGTGGACGTGTAAAAAAGAGAAAGTCTAAAACTAATGGAGGTGAACGTATAAAAAGGGGTAAATATAAAATTTAAAAAAAAATATAAATAAAAGACGAAAAACTGAAAAAAAAAACTATTTTAGACTAGTATAAATAGACTTGAGTACGTCTAAACCAACATAACACTGAATCGAACACAGTCACATCATGGCATTTTTAAACCCACAGAGTTGTGAATGTCTTTTATCACCTTTAGAATTATTCTCGGTCCCACCTACACAAATCAGTATCGAACAGACAAGATATGCAGAATTCCGACCCATCGCGACATTGTCAGCCAATCAAGTTATCGATTTCGTAATTTTAGGATCAGTAGATGAATATATTAATCTGGCTAATACTCTGGTGTACTTGAAAGTTAAAGTTAAAAAAAAATTCAACTACTAACTTAACGGATATTGAATCTTTGCACGTGACACCAAACAGACTTTTATTAAACACCCTTTTTAGTCAAGTGGACTTTACTATGAATGGAAAACTAACCTCCAGCAGTACAGGTCACTACGGTTATAAAAGTTATATTCAAACTTTTTTAAATTATGGTTCTGATGCAAAAAACGGTCAACTGACTGCTGCTCTGTGGTTAGATTCCACCGATAGATCAACAGCTATCAAAGGTAGTCGTGAAGTTGAATTAATGGGTCGACTTCATTGTGACATTGCTTTGCAAGACAAAATCCTACTGAATAATGAAGAAATAAAACTACGTTTCGTTCCAGTCAATCCAAAATTTAATTTGTACGTAACACAAGCGGGTATCGCTGCTGGTGTTACAGCGCCTGTGTTCGAATTTGTGGAAATGGCCCTCTTTATAGAAAAAGTAAAACCTGCATCCAATATCTTGTTAGCGCATGCATGTGCGTTGAGTGCTGGGACTAATAAGTATCATTTTAAAAGACAGACGTTAAGGTCCACACCATCGTCAACAATGGCAAATCAGCGCAATTCGACAATTTATTCCAAGGTATTATTCCAAACAATCGTCCTGGGGATGGTCCTGGGGACCATGGTTCCTATAAATAGCCTCGTGCGTTCATTCTAAGCTATAAATGTTTCATCATCAAGTATTGTTGCAAATATTCTAACCCACACAGCCTTTAATGGTGATTACAAAGCAGATTCTATGTTCTTCAGACCTTTCAACCTGAATTCGTTAGCGAAACCAATTATTATGGATTTTGCTAACAAAAACTGCGTTGAAGCCTATATTTCGATGTTCGGTGAACTCGGAACATTATTTCACAATTCTGGAAATGGAATTTCCTACGATGCATGGCAATCCGGACAAGCTTTGTTCTGCTTCGATCTCGCACCAGATCTGTCAGCTGACGAAAGTTCCCACGTGTCACTCATTCGTAATGGTGTTGTGCGCGTTGAATTGAGATTCTCCGAAAATCTTGACAGAAAACATCAACTTGATAGTTCATTCAGAAACGGACGCTTTGCTGGAAATTGATGAAAGAAGAAATGTTTTGACTGACTTTTGAATAAAATGAGTACCTTACAAATTGAAACTAAACTGTCACCAGTGTGTAGAAACTTGATTGGCATGTACACTAGCAACCGGCTTCCGAGGAAACCAAGAAGAGGGTGGATGGTGATGAATATATCTCCAGATTCACAGTGGACTTCACTGGATCGTCGTTGGATGCAGAGAATATTTCGACCTCTTGGGTTTACCGCCTGTCAATCAGACTTAACGATTATTTGAATAAGTGTAAAAAGCGGTGGTGGTTTAATTGTTTACCTTTACAGAAATTTGGAACTACAGTTTGTGGCCATTTTTGTATCTATTATATTACTGAGCGATGTAAAGGTTCTACACCTACACAAATTGTTAACCATTTAAGGAAAATGTCTAATCCTGAAAAATATGTATATAATTACGTGAATAAAATGTGATTTTTTTTATTCAATCTATTTATTTCACTTACTGTTGAACCTACATAAATTGTTAACCGTTTAAGGAAAATGACTAATCATGGAAAACGTGGTTTTTTCTATTCAACCTACATATTTCAATTACGTATAGGACGAGATTTATAAATACTGGGTACAGTGGTCGCTCTAATAATCTGTTCTTTTTATTTCTTTTAGAAAAATCTTTTCTATGTGAAATAAGTGGGAACACTAATTTATGCAAAAAATTTATATCGACATAAAAGGAAACACCATCCGGACGAAGGTGCATTTCCTTATCAATCCAATGGAAGAAAAGCACATTCTATTGCTGTACATGTAATGTTTCCTTTTCAACTTTAAGAGGTTTACGAGAACATAATAACTCTACCCACCGTGCGATACCACCATCACCATCTCCGTTCATTCTGGAAGAGAGTGCATTCCCAAACTTTTTCCAGAGATATGTCTATGCGCAGCAGTAAGATACAATCGACATACGAACTTACTTCGATATGATCAGAGCCCATCTTTTACAACTTTTCGATCATGTGCAACAACGTTGCAATCAATTTAAGTATATGATGTGTCTTCATCTTACTTTGGTTAAAGAAACACCCATCGAAAAAAACTACCACTGTCTATTTATGCAGTACACCTATTGTTTTATCTGTTTTAGATTTTAATAATGCTATCGATACTGCTGTAACAAAAATTTTGAATAGCTTCGAATCATATCAGAAAAATGGATCAGGATGGATAATAGTTTCCATCGATAAATGTGATATCCATTTTGGTCAATACTTTCCTCTCGCTGGTGGTTGCAATTATCGTTTAGATGATTATTTAATTAATAAACATGCCTTGTTGAACATAGATAGTCACGATAACCGTTGTTTTTTTATTCTGTACTGGCTGAATTCTACGGTGTCAATGATAATCCCTCACGTTACAAGCATTATGAAAGGTTCTTGGGAACATTAAATCTCGATGGAATCAGTTTTCCCACACCACTCGCTGAAGTAAATCGTTTTGAAAAACAAAATAACATCGCAGTTAGCGTTTCTGGTTATGAAAGCAAAGTTATTTTCCCGTTACGTATTAGTAATTTAGAATCAGATCGGGTTGTTATTGTTAGATAAGCATTACTGTTTGATTAGAAATTGTAATCGACTCACCCACAGTAATACGACCCGATACGTTTGTCAATACTGTCTTTGTCCATACTAAAGAAAAATTACAAGAGCATGAACTATTTTGCAAACAAAACAAATTGCAAAAACTAGAAGTGCTGGATAAAGATACGATGCAATTCAGCCATTACGATAAGCAATTACCGCCGCCTTATGTAGTATATGCAGCCTTTGAATGTATATTGCCTAAACACAGTACTTGTCAACCTGATCCTGATTCTTCGTATGTTCAAAAATTAGAAACGCACGTACCCTGCAGATTTGCTTACATCGTTGTTGATAACAATGGACAAGTTCATTCATATAAGGTGTATAGGGGAGAAGATTGTGTGAAAAAACTGTTTGAATGTCTTTTAGTTGTTCAGGCAGAAATTGTATCTAAATTATCTGTAATTGTTCCAATGGTTTACACGAGCGATGATGAAGTGAGTTTCACAGCAGCTACACATTGGTTTATTTGCAATAGAGTATTTAGTCTTCACGATATACGTGTACGTGACCATGATCATATTTCTGGCTTATACAGAGGAGCGGCACATCACCGTTGTAATTTGTTGTACAAATATAAATCGACACTACTAATTCTATTCCATCACCTGATTTCATACGATTTACATCTAATTGTACGCGCTTTGTCATTTTGGTGACAAATCTTTGAAAATTATTCCAAAGAACACCGAACAGTATCTATCCTTAAAAGCGAGAAATTTATTATTTTTAGACTCGTATCAGTTCCTGTCTGCCCCGTTGGACACATTAGTTAAAACTGTCAGAATTTCCTTTAATGAAAACAATTTTTCCTGTTACAAAGATCTCACCTGTAAGGGACAATATTCATACAAGTATTTTGATTCATTTTCCAAGTTTGACGAACAACTTCTTCCACCGAAGGAGTCATTTTATTCTACATTAACAGGCAGTGGCATCACAGATGAAGAATATGCCTACGCACAACACGTGTGGAATTTGCTGAATTGTCAAACATTAGGTGATTATCACGATTACTATTTATTAACTGATGCGGTGCTCCTGTGTGACATTTTTCAGGCTTATCGTTCCATGTGCTTGAAATATTACGGACTAGACCCTGTCCATTACTTTAGTTTTCCAGGTTTGTCTTGGGATGCAGCTTTGTAATTACCGGTGAAAAACTCGAGTTAATAACAGATATCAATATGTATGTACATGATGTTTGAACGTGGGGTACGTGGTGGCGTCTCCACAGTATCGAATCGTTACGCAGAAGCTAACAATCCTTACCTGACAAATAATAACCCCGATTCAACTACGTCATACATAGAGTATTTGGATAAAATAATTTGTACGGTTTGTGCTTGATGCAAGTCTTACCATACTCTGGATTTCGTTGGTTAACGGCTGGAGAAATAGCTACGCTCGACCTGACAAATATACCCGAAAATGATACTGGATATATTTTCAAGGTAGATTCGAATTATCCAGAATATTTACACGATAAACATTCGGATTATCCCTTAGTACCAAAAAATCTGACAATAACTTACGAAATGTTGTCACCTTACAACAAAGAACTACATGCACTATTTAAATTACCAAATTCCTATAAAAAAACTAGTTTCACACTTTTTTCCGCGGAAAAACTACGTTTATCACTACAAAAACTTGCAATTCTATCTCTCGCACGGTTTGGTGCTTAAGAGTCGTGATTTTCAAACAAAAAGCTTGGTTGAAACAGATTTGACCGAGATAATTTTAAACTGGCGAACAACAGTATTTATGGAAAGAGTCGTGAGAACGTGCATAAACATGTCTCGATCAAATTGACAACTTTAGCTAGAATGAGAAAATTATAAGCCAAACCATCGGTCACATACTTCAATCCATTACAGCAAAAACCGGCAAGCGGCGACTACTGTGGCTTCCAAAAGACATTAGAAAGAAGAAAACACTTTACCACAATACCGTGGAAAACAAAAG
>JAHWFP010130616.1:0-24488 GCA_023313725.1 Lithobius niger
TTTTTTTGCGAATATTCTTAAATGTTTTTGCCCTATTCGTCCGACCCTTACTTTCGACCGTGGACCCCTTTGTCCCATGCAGTCATTAATGTCAACCAAAGCCCCTGAATAAAAGGTCATCTCAGAACATCCAAAACGTCAACTAAATTTATTAAAGTATTGGAGGCAAGGCGGTTACGTCTAAAGGTAGCTCCATTTCTTAACCGAGCAGAAATTTAGTAAACTGACAAGATTTTTAAAGTCTATCAACAGAGGGAGCTGTACAAAAAAGTTAGTCGATTTGATGTTTTTTGAGTCTTGTGGAAGGTACTGCTGGAGATGGCCTCAGGGGGTCCTAACACGAACACACCACATGATGAGAATTAAAAATTAGATTGTGCCAATAAAATCTGCCACAAAAACACGTGTTTTATGTTAATACTCTTGGTGTATACTGGCGTGATGAAATTGCACATCAGTATACAATTTATGCTCTGTCAATGTTCTAACAGCAAATGTTTTAACTGGCAATATAGTATATTAATTGATCATTTAATATCAATTAGCTCTCACTTAACTGGAGGATTTGGAAACTGATTAATTCCATTAATACTCGGAGCCCCAGACATAGCATTCCCACCCATAAATAATATAAGATTTTGACAAAGATCTCTAGACAGACTGTTTCGCCCTTGTTTGGGCTCGTCAGTAGAGAATACTTTGTGGAGGAGAGCTAAGTATTCTCTACTGACGAGCCCAAACAAAGGCGAAAGTCTGCCTAGAGATCTTTGTGGGTGAGAGCTAATGATCATTGGTAAAAATTGGTAAAAAATGTCCTAGGCCTGGGTGTCAACCATTCAGTTAAATGGAGCCTCAAACAAGCATATGTTTCTGCTCTTTCGCTTGCTGAAACCGTATTCGTTTCGCCCTTGTCAGTGGCAATATAGCATTGCTTAACACGTAAGTTTTTTGTTTTGGTTTGAAAACAGGGTTTGGAGCACGAAAAGTAGCCTTCACTATACGTTTTACTGTGATACGGCTTGTTTAAACTTGACGTTCGACAAGGGGCACATAAAGTACGGATGACGCGAAAGCAAGGATTCCCTCTTCAAATTAAAATTGCAGTCTGAATGTTGGACGTGGCATCAAGGCAAACCGCAGCATAGCAGTAGCAGACCATAACATGGCACGCTTTAGGCCTCCATTAATTATAGGACTTGTGGTTTTCTAAATGATCCCATCGCACATACTGGCAAGCTGAGCGCTTAAAATTTACAAATATTAATAAGCAACACTGAATAAACCCCCCAAAACGGTTTTAATTTTCATAGCACAACCATACCAATTCCGATAGACCGAGAGCGTTTAAAGCAACTATCTACACCGAGCGATCTTTAGTGGTGACACCAGAAATTTACCACCTGTTGTTCACATCTCTGTCGTGGCATCGTCGGGTGCATGTAACTACCATTGTAGCTGTGAAACTTCTCAAAGGGAACGACAGGTCACGTGACTGCTTTGACACACCCACTTTAGGAGTACAAATAAATACGGATGCAAACCTATTTACGTTGCCATTTGGACTTAAATGTAGACTGCGTGAGCGGGAATTGAACCCAGGACCTTAGCGTCCAAGGGCCGAAGCCCAACCGCTCAGCCCTACTGGCATGTTTGCATCTGTATTTATTTATCATTTTTTAAGCCTTCGGCTTTCCGTCAAGTTAATTAGGAGTACAAATAACATCGTTTAAGCGAGTCGCCCAGTGTTGTAACCACACTGATAGCATGATCATAATATGTCTTCGCGTTCTGCTTGTGTTCTAAGCTAGCAGCCGCTTGACCACGTGATACCATAATTGCTGATGACGGCTCAATCATGCAGCAGTACGGCCGCCCGGGTCAAAGTAGGGAATACATTGAACGCGACCGCCTACGTAAAAACATAAAAAAACGTAGATTTGCATCTAAAGATGGTTTTTACTTATCCTAAAATACTTTACCTCTTTCAGAGCTGAACTGTTAGGTTCAAGCGCCATTGCGTCCTAACCAACCATTAACTTTAAGCAAGGCCAACTGAGATAGTAGCTGCATTCCTCGCTCTACTCCAAGTCTGTCAGCTTTGTGTTTTTCCGGTATTGGTTAGTGAAAGACACGCCAGAAGCCGTCCAGTACCGTACGCCCTGAGAACCTAAGGGAATTGTACGGCTGGCATCAGTAACACCAGTCAAAAAAAGTTGAAATAGTGACTTTTCATTTTAAATAAGTGACCAAAAGTGACCAAAGAGAAGCAAAATAGTTACCAAAAGTGACTTAATTTGTAATTAAAAAAAATAAATTATGCCAAAAAAAGTCGTTGACCGTGTTATTCATTATTGTTTAATTTAAACCAAACATTCTTTCACTTCTACATTCTAAAGTTAACATACTTTAAGATTCACTTTCAGTTTTGTGTTACTATCATTCTTTGTGAAGAATGGCACCCGACTGCTGGAATGGAGCTCCAGTCTGAGGCCCACCGGTCCCGGATGTCACACCAGAAGTTCGCGCGGCAGCTCACCAGAGTTAATTTCAAAAAAAGTGACCAAAACTGACCAAAAGTGCATATTTTGGCAAAAAAAAGTGACTTTTAGTGACTGCCTCTAAAAAAAGTGATTTTTAGTTGAAATAGTGACCTACTCCTAGCCCTGGAATTGGTATCTGAACAAAGTTTATTCGGGAGAAGCCCTCAGTAGGTCCCAGATCTCGCTATTTCGGTATGCTTCGTTATTCTTCCTCTCTGTTTAAAAATTAACAGGCAGCCGAGTAAAATGCGAATTTTCCTGCATACGTTTCTTCAGATACCTTTCTTCAGCTTCCTAGCGTGTCTGTCACTAACTAATACCGGAAAAGCAACAAGCTAACCTGCCTTATAGTAACCGAGGAATGTAGCTTCAATCGTGGTTTGCCTTGACTTTAAGCCATGCAATTACGCCCGCTGCTGTCAGTTGGCGCCACTGCCATTCACCGCGCTCAACAATGGGCCCCTCTATTCTCGTCACTTCTGTAGGTCCAACTGGTTCGACCTAGAGAGAAGGAGGGTGGGTTCAACGAGGTAAGTATTTTAGGATAAGTAAAAACCATCTTTAGGTGTAAACCTATAAAAGAGGTAAGTATTTTAGGTGAGGAGTAAAAACCAAAGCACAGCTACCATTGGTTACAATCAAAAGCATTGTTGCGGTCATGGCAGCAGGGCTGACGCCAAATTAAGAATCTGACTGGTTAGGTGAATCATTCTGATCAAATTTGCCCAAAGATTTCGCAACGCAAATTTCTCACTCACTATAGCGTTAACTTAGTTAAGGCTAAATTCGCCGGTAGCTTTTCGCTATTACAGACTATCTTGCCTATTCTTACTGAATGTTAATGATGGTAACCAAGAATGTGGAGATGCTCGTCGCCTGGCTTAATACATTTTGCATTGCGGCGTGGGTTTATTAAATATTCGCAAAAAAGACGACTATAGCAACACAGAATAACTCTCATAGCGATATTGGGAACCGTACAAGTTATAGACAAGCAGTTTGCTGATCTTTGTGCTCAGATTTACAAGGGCTACCGCAGTAACTGTTTCTGCAATAATAGTAAAGTTACTGTCACTGCATACAACATAGATATTCAATAAAGCGAAAAGCATGCATGTACATGCAATATGTATTGCATATGTAGCAAGTCGAAACTAGAATATGATGAGTGCTTTTTAAGGGTACAGGCCAAATGGCGATTGGACTGACATTCGAGAAGGCTGAAAAGGAAACTAAAGCGAGTCAGGGTTAATTATTGAACATTGGGTGGGGCTCAAATTAGATAACTCTCCGACCGAGTCTGATGGAAGCTCAGTTTTGAGTGCAAGACATGAGGTTGATTGATTTCTGAAGGGTGTCTGTCCATTTATGTATGAGTGGCCAACGTAAACTGACACCGTTCAGAAATCTGTTTCTCTAAAAGCAACCTGCAACAACTAACTAACAAGCCGTCTGCTCTGTTGAGCTGAACTTTACTGAAAAAGTCGTTATTGCTGACAACACTGTATGCGGACAGAGTAGGGTCGGGAAACTATAAAAGGGAACCGATCCTACTCAAGCGTTTATCTGTGGTCTATATTGGTTAATGAAATAGGAAATTATAAAAAAAAAAAAATTGTCGCCATTTATTACTTGCACAGTACTACAGAGATTTTCATCGCGATTTCCTCAATTTGTTGTCGCCAAACCTTCTCATTGTCACAGTTCAATGAATACATAGTAGCTGTGATTTCCCTGGCCCATTCTATTAGTGGTTTGGTGATAGACAACTCTCCCCAGTATACAAAAGCGAACACACCATCCACAAATTTTAAAAAAAAATCGTCTGCCTCGACTGAGAGTTCAACCCGGGACCTTTCCCTTCACTTCCACTGCACTGACGAATGAAATCTTTCGTTAAACTGTGGAAAACGCTGGACCGGACCGTGGATTATGTACATTTCAAAAAAAGATGTGGGCACACTACAGTTGTATGTGGCTTTTTTAGTAATCTCACAGACTTGTTGATTTTGTGGACTTTATTTTTAGTCTTAGTGTACATGTGATGATAATGACGACCCGAGTCAACGAAACTGTCACATTGAACGCATTTTGAAAATAGTATTGACATTTTGACGATGGTCCTTTAACGATATTATAATATGATCATATATTTTCTCCAACCAACTCACACCTATAATATATATATATACAAATAAAAAAGCCAGGCAGTGAACAACAAAAATATGAAAAGTACGACGTTTCGAGGTTACTTTTCGAGGGCACTAAATCCACAAAACTTTCGTCAACATGTTAAAAAGTATAGTTCATGACAGCTTCAACTTAGGGTTGTAAAAATTTTTAAAGTTGGAAATAAAACCAAGGATAACTATTAAAAAGATTAAAAAGAACCTAAGCGTAACCTGGACAAAACAGGTAATCAATAGGAGACCAATTGACCTCACCCCTGCGAATGCAGAGGAATAGTGAAGTCAGGTGGCTGATTCTTCTCCATTTCACTTCTCTGCATTCGAAGGGGTGAGGTCGATCTGTCTCCTAATGCATACCGGTTTTGTCCAGGTTAAGCTTAGGTTCTTTTTTATCGTTTTCCTAGGGTTTATTTCCAACTTTAAAAAACTTTACAATCGTATGCTGAAGCATACAACTTTACAACCATATTGTGCTTTTTGACATGTTGACGAAACTTTTGTTGATTTACTGCACCTGATGCGAGGTGAAAGTAACCTCGAAACGTCGTGCTTTTCTTATGTTTGTTGTGCACTGCTTGGCTTTTTTATTCTTATATCACTACTAGCTGTAAAGCCAGTCACGAAGACGGGCAACTCTAGGAGTACAACTGCCCCATAACAGTGAAATGTGTAATTTAAAAAATTCCCTTTCTTGAAGATGGGTAATTGCGGTAAGGTTGCTTCGCTCACTCAATCCATGTATCTTGTGATTCATTTCACCATCCTTCATTCATTTCCGTTACCCGGGATCAGACGATGTCTTTCACGTCCTGTGGCCTGGTTTGTTTTTTTCGCACTGAACCCGACTGCGCATTTTTGGTGTCTTTGTAAGCCCTGTAACCCGGGAGCAGACAGATATTTCTTTTTGTTTTTCACTCAAGCCCGATTACGTTGACTTCATGAAACCAAGTACAATGCCAGATGGAGAAGACATTTCTGCACAGCCTATATGAAGGCGGGCAAATGTAGGAGTACAGCTGCCCCATTACACAGCTGCCACATGTGTAATTTAAATAATGTAGGTTCTTGAAGAGGGGTATAATTGCGCTAAAGTTGCTTCACTCACTCAATCCATGTATCCTGTGATTCATTTCACCATCCTTCATTCATTTCCGTTACCAGGGAGCAGACGGTGTCTTTTACGTCCTGTGGCCTAGTTTTTTTTTCTGCACTGAATCCGACTGCGCATTTTTTGTGTCTTTCAAAGCCCTGTAACCCGGGAGCAGACAGATATTTTTTTCGTCTTTTTCACTTAAGCCCGATTACTTGACTTCATGAAACCAAGTCCTATGCATGTTTGTAAAGACATTGTTGTTTGCAGCATTATTGTTACACCATTGCAGTTGTTTCCACCGATAAATTCTTTTTCTTTTTCTGCCGGAAAAGATATTGTTGTTTTTATCATTGTTAAAGCATTGTTTAAAGCCTATTTGGGCCAGCGCTCATAAAAAAAATGCCAACTACCGTTTTATGGGTTAAGATAGTGCTTGTTTTGCTTCACAACTCACACCTGCACTTTCTTTTTCATATTCATAAACGGTGACAACCCTGAATGCTATGCACTCGTGCTATGCATTGGTGGAGGGTGCATTCTCCAATGCGGGACTTTCTTTAAAACCAGACTGACAAAACAGTTAGGTGGAGCAATTAAATCTACCTCGTTATGTTGGCATGCCTGAAAACAAAGTTTTGCTCTCACGGAAGACGTCACATCGCGACATATGTTCGCACTCATTTGGAGAGGCGGCAGCTTTTAATTACAAAACTTGTTTAGAAGTCTTGCCCTAACCGCAACCGCTTCGCCATCAACTCTGTAACTTATTGGTTTTTGCAGAGCGAAGGAGTTTACGCCGCGTGTCAGGTTGCTGTCTGTTTTACTACCTCTGCGAAATTTTTCGTAACCACATTTGGAACGGAATTTAATCTCGACCGCTTTGTTGGCTTTTCATAATCACGGGAAGAAAGAAGCGTCACGGTAGTCCAAAAACACTTAGGCAAATAAGGTAGGCCCGACGAAATACCCTGTAATATTTATAAAACATTGGTCGTTTTCAGGGTTCGTTTACGAAAGAAGAAACCCATTTTCAATGCTTTTTCAAAGCTTGGAGAGAGACTTGATCTAACGAATCCGTCTGAAGCAACTCTTTCTTACTTCCCTGAAGGCTTGTTCAACAAAGATCTCGCGCCGGATGCCATTCCAAGGCCAACTTGAAGCCAACTTCAAAACTCTTTGCTCAGTAAATTTTTTAAATTGCCTTTGAAATTCTATTTCACTAAATATCGACGTGGGCACTACACAGGGTGGTCCACAAAAAACTGACGGCCCAAGATTTTTTAAGTCGAACTTTTTTAGTTAGCACCCCTTAGAACCAGGATGGGACAAATCAAATCTAATGAAACATGGAAGATTTCTGTCCTCTCCTGGTTCCCAGGGGTGCTAACTAAAAAAGTTGGACTTAAAAAATTTTGGGTCGTCAGTTTCTTGTGGATCACCCCGTAGTTTATTTCTAACATTTATAGTGTAGTTCGTTTCTTAATCAATTACATATTGTAGTTTGCATTAAGGAGCTTACCATGCGGAAACAATGTGATCATTACATTTCCTCCCTCCCTCCAATGAACGTAGATGGAGGAGGAATACATTAAGTAATAGCCAGTGGAACAACACTTGCACATCTGCCCTTCCTTGCTCTGCACTGCTCCTCTTTCATTCTGTTTCGAGTTTAATCCGAGGGAAGCATCATTCACAGAAGAAAGGATTCGGCTAACAACTTATTTGTATTTTTAATTATTTTGACAAACTCATTTTGTATTTATACCTAAATTAAGATTAGGCTGCTGTTACAGGATTTTGACTGCATTATTTCTTTTAAAAGTGCCACAATTCAATCCAAGCCCCCAAGCCCCCAAAAACAAAAATTCCAATTCTGAAGGTTTTTTAAACCTTAAATTTTTGGGAGGTACAAATTTAAGGCTTTTCAAGGAATTCAAGGCTGAGTACGAACCCCTGTTTTTTTTTGTTTTTTTTTTCATGAACACTGCTAGAACCTCACTGAGCTTTCCTCTGACAAACCTCTGGCTACGTTTTTACTCTCCTTCAACCTCCCACGAAGTACGGCTACAATTAACGAGTTGCAGTCTTCTGTACAGCTGAAACGGCTTAGAAGACCATAGCAGCGACTTTGTCCATCCGTCCGTCCGTCGCTTTTTTTTTTAACTCCGTTAAAGTATACCATTACAGGGCTCGGATCAGAAACACCAGTAAAAAAAAGTTGAAATACTGACTTTTCATATCAAATAAATGACCAAACAGGGAACAAAATAGTTACCAAAAGTGACTTAATTTGTAATTAAAAACATTAGTTATGCCACACATAAAAAAAAAACAGTCGTTGACTGCGTTATTCATCAGTTTAATTTAAACCAAACATTCTTCACTTCTATATTCTAAAGTTAACATACTTTAGCTTCATTTTTTCAGTTTTTTGTTACTATCATTCTTTGTGATGAATGGCACCAGACTGCTGGAATGGAACTCCAGTCTGAGGCCCATCGGCCCCAGATGTCACACCAGAAACTCGCGCGGCGGCTCACCATGGTTAATTTTAAAAAAGTGACTAAAAAGGCATATTTTGGCAAAAAAAACGACTTTTGGATTAGTACTCTCTTCTAAAAAAAAGTGGCTTTTAGTTGAATGGGTGACCTAATCCTAGCCCTGCCATTAGATTCAGCGTCCAAAAATTAGTCAAAATTAATAAAATAAAAACCGTCAGTGTGAAGCGGATGTAGCCCAGAAGTGGCGGAATTTACAGAAGATCGGTTGGGACTACGTAGCCGCTTCCAGTTGCTTGTTTAGGCGTGGTGCTAATAAATTAAGTAAAGTACTGCGTTTCGTCATATAGTGGAGATACAGTCACAGCTATCATCAAAATATTCAGCCTCATGCAGTAAAGGCGCATTTACCCACCGACTCGCCTTGGCATTCTTGAAGCTAGAAATTAACTGAAACTCCAGCATGGCGGCGTTTTAGCTCTGCCGGCTCGCAGCGAAAATATTATTTTTGCCAGTTCAGAAGCGACTGGGAAATTATTTCGTCCGGAGAAATTCTTTATCTTACTGACACGGATTATAGACTGTGTACTTATTCACACGCTGTCGGATTTAGCTAATCTAGGTAGCGTTGTTTCCATCAACGACCCCTTAGCCATGGCGATTAGATTCTAGCTGAGAGAATGCAAAAGTGAGTCGTTGCGTAAACGTGCCCTAATCGTTATGCTCAAGTGACGAAGACAACTGGTCACGTTTTCATACAGCAATAGAATAAACCGATTCTTTGTAGAACTACATTGCACTTACACTCTTTATGGCACACGATAAGTGAGAAAGTGAACCAACGCTTCTCTCTTTTTTTTTTTTTTTTAGATTGAGCCTTACAATTTCCCCCGACGCTTTAGCTGTTTTTGCGTTAACCATTTCTACACTTTCATGACCAATGACGAAACGCAAGTTTCATATGGGTTGCCTATGAACCAGAGTGAAGTGAGCAAAGCACAGTAGAGTTGTTGAAGGCTTGGTCTACGAGCCAACAGGACGAGGGATCGACTCGTGTCACTGACCTACGTACACGTGGAAATAAAAAAAAAATTAAAATCTAACCCCCCCCCCCCCCCACCCGGCATATGTCTGGAGTGGAAGAGATTAATTACCAATGCTTTCGTAACAAGATGAGGTCATGGCAACATAACATTTAACAATGGGCTGTGTATGCTATTAGTTATTTGTTCTTAATAATTTTAGTAGTTGGGCTGGTGACCGCTGCAAGTAATTTATTGCTCTCTGAAATAAATTCACTAAGTTGAGAATGGTTCAGCCTATAGGCAAAAGGTAGTACCAGATTGTTGAAAACCAATTTCTTGTTGACGTGGCATTTATCGTACACATCTGCACGATAGTGGAGTTGAGTCAATACACAATTAAAAAAAAAAAGGAGTGATATCATATCAAAAACCAAAACTGGTAAAAGGGACCGCCAAGTTCCGAATGGTTCGGGGCTTCAAAGGAGTGATATCAACACACCAAAACATTCGCTAACTTAATCGCACTGAATAATACTCAGTTTGGACGTTAAATGAAAACTGGAACATTGCTACTTTTAACATTGCTACCAAAAGTAGCAATGTTCCAGTTTTCATTTAACCTTCGAATTATTAAGCGGTGCGATTAACTTGGCGAATGTTTTGGTGTGTTGATATCACTCCTTTGAAGGGCCGAACCATTCGGAACTTGGCGGCCCCTTTTACCAGTTTTGGCTATTGATATGATTCAACCTTTCCTGGTACGGGCACAATAAAAAATAAAAAATAAAAACTCTACCAATTTCGTTATTATTAAAACTGCTCACTTGTCATTCCCAATAGTTCTCAATCTTGGCTCCCTTGGCCTATTCGTATTTTAATAATAATTTAGTTAACTTCATTTCTTTAACCGTAGTCTTCTAGGAGGATAACTTGTTAACCGTACTAGATAACACATGAAGACTTATTTTTTCTACGATCCACACTACCAATCTATGATCGAACATGTATTTTTTTTTTGTATATATTTGTTAACGAAGGACGAGGTGTATTTACTTCATGTTTCGCCATTCAACAACATCCAATTAAAAGACAATGTCAATATTCAACGCTTGTACCAAAATGTCCAAGTGTACAATGGACTATAACGCTTCACACAATAAGCACAGCATGGCAACCACAAGTACACGCATATTGCCTTTAACAAAATCACATCTTCTATCTACGAGAAATAAAGTCTCTTTCTCTCTCTGCACTCGTCGAAGGTCAAACAACGTCTAGAGCCCCGTCATAAATCCCTGTGCTACTAAGCAACAGAAATGAGCAAGCAAGGTTGGCGGGAGATAATCCTAGCTTCTGGTGCTCTGATCTATAAAATAATGAAAACGTTGCCTAATAACTAGCAACCCACGCTATCTTTCGTATGGCAAGCAAATAATGTAACCGGGGGTAACGTGCACACAGTTACAGCCCCATTTTAGAGCGAGCGTTTATCGGGCTTGTTAAAGGTAGCCTAATTGCTGTCTTTACTGACTTTGACATCACACACGATTTTCCAACCTGTAGTCAAACCTAGGCAAATGTTGGCATTCCTATTTTTAACGATAGGGCAGTGACACGACGTAGTATTATTGTGCATAACTCTATGGTGGAGCCAGTAACTGGGTTAGCTGCAAGGAGCACTGGAGGGAGAAAGGAAGATCGTCTTATTGAAGCCAATGCTATTAGACTGGATTTCTTAAGCCTATAACGCGCGATTTTTATTGTTGGAGAAAAAGTTCTTTTAAGCCTAAGAAATCCGCTCTCAAAGCACTGTCTTGACTAGAAGTGCCGTTTTTTCCGTTACATTTTAATCTAGTGCACCTTGTAGCTATTACCTCCAATTGGTGTCTTGTAGCCAATATGACGTCACTTGACGCTGCTCTATAGGCCTTATGGGGGGGTGAGTAGAACAAGAAGATGAGTCCATTTTAGCAAAGAGACACGATTTCAAAACAGTTCACTGTCGTTGGATGTTACATAATTATGCACTGTGTCCCAAATTTTTACTTGAATTGTTAAAACGTAGGTTGCACTAACCAGCAGGTTTTAACGGCACGTTTCCTGGTTTCGAACTGTCTCTAGTTCTGTAATCTCACACTTTTCCTATTAATACGCATCTCTCCTTTGCTTAATGTGACTTTTTTTCGGCATCACATGCCACTTTGCGAAATTCGGCAGTAAACAATAGTTGTAAACAATGTTTCATTCGGGATACAACCAAATATAGGAGGGCGAGTTTTTTTTTTTACGGTATGGTGAGGTGTAAACTCATATCTTGGTCCACAACTAGGAATGGACCCGTTAGCATCCAAATCACTTTAACTCGGGATATACCAGTGTTGCTTTTGTTTAAACTTATACCACGAGCCACGGCTGCTTGCCGTAACGTCATCATGAGTTAGCCACTGACTAAAGAGAACAGTAGAATCTTGGCCTTCTGACTGGACTAGCCCAGTCACGTGATACGCACGTCACGGCAAACAACCTTGGCGCGTGGTATACTGAAGACGACACAAAAATGGAAATATTTCGATGGAAATATATGTCTCCCCTCTTCCACCCTGATTTCGATTAAGGTCCTTGTTTTAACTGCGGAGGTCATCTCGGGACGGCGAGGAGCAATTTTCTCGGGAGTTCCTACAGGATCTCTTAAATGCCCAAATCCGGCATAAACAAGAGTGTTTTTCCAAGGCTCTTGAATTCCTGTATGCACAATGTGAGCTGCTGAAACCAGGCTTGACCCTGGAATCTGTATAAAACCATGTCCTCAAGTTTTGATTTACATTCCAAGCAGAGCTTCACATCTCGTCGGATTACACCACCAAGCGTTCCCATTAGTTTTCCCAATGGGAGTCGTTCCCATGGGCCTCGACTCGTTTACCAATCCGATTAATAAACCTTCCTATACAAATCAGCTCGAGGTACTAATGCTTCGTTCTACTCGGTTATTGCATTGGATACGGTTCCAAGCACTGCACGAAAACAAACAAACGACCCCAAACTTTGAATGAGACGTCTCTTTATAGCACCATTTACAGGTAATTCGTTCCTTGTGGCGTTACGGCAAACAATTCGTGTAGGAGCTTGTCTGGTGACGGTTGGGTTTTGTCCGTTACAACTGGCGGCGACGTATCTATTCATTACGGAATGGTTTGTAGTTTGGATGCAGGAGTAAGTGTGGGTGGGTGGGTCGTAATGAGATGGAAACTGAATCGCGCGTCGCCTATTACCGTCGTGTAAGATGTAATCAAGCGCGTCATAAGTCTTTGATCTTATCGCTACCTTGTGTATTAATTCTCCGACCTCGCGCGAGAAAGAGAGAGACCTTGCGAGAACGCTCGACAAGACGACAGTCGTCGTCTTCGTCTCTCGGTGGATCACCGGGAAGAAATTGCGTTGCACGGGAGACGGAATCGGGTCTTCCAGGCATTGGCAAGACGCCGTTGCAAAGCTTCTACTCACCTCCGATCAGATTGGCAACGAGTTGCAGCAAATTGAAGCTCGTCACGGCCAGCAAGTCGCGGAAAGAATTCCCGCTGGGAAGAAAGAGCTGCAATCGGGAGGACGAGAGCTTGCCGTTGTGCTACAGGATGCAGCATCATGCTGAGTAGAAATTACGTGTTTTAACTGCTTTGTCAACACTACCGCCAACGGTTTTGAGGTATAAAAATGCCAGTTCACCTGATCTGTCTGATCACTTGATATAACCTGTTCTGTCTGATCGCCTAATGTTTAACGTCCAAAATATTTCTGACAAAATCGAATCCATGGTAGTATACTTTCAGACACGATCATGCCACAATTGAACTCAACAGTGCAGGCTAACGAATTTTGAATAATAAACTATTCGTTTGCAAGTTAAGATTGCGACTCAGAAGATAATCAATACCAATTAAAACCATAAATATTTGTTTAATACAGAGTAACTGTGTCGGGCTTCATAGGCGTATCAAAGATAAAATATTGAGGGGGTGTGAAGACAAGTTTATTCTGAATCAAGTTTTTATTCAAAATTTAAAAATGTTTGGGCTCAGGCATAAATTTTCCCCTATCATTTGTACCCTCGTTTTTGATAGTTTTGTTCTGCCTCCTGCTATTTCTGACTTTTTTTTTGGTTTGGTTGGTCAGTCACACACCTCCACCATCCACATCCACCACATTTTAGGCCCTATCGTATGTTGTTAAATTTTCATATCGCATTACAATTTATATTTGTTGCATGTTAATTAAAAAAAAAGGCCTTCTTTAACTTATAGAAAATATCTTATGGGTATGGTATAAAATAACACTCGCCTACAGTAAACGTTTTCGTTACCAAGAAACATTTTCAAACAGATCAGTTTTGATCTATTTGTTTCTTCTTTGTTAAGTGAGAAAAATGTTGTTTAGCCACAACTATAGATTCATATAGCCAACGCCCTCGACTAAACAGGACAAATAAACCGAATGAGTGGAGCTTTAGGCAGCCATATTGCATAAGCTATTATTCTCTCAAGACCCAGCCAATACTGTGTGTAGTTCAACCATGGTTGAACATACTGACAAAAAACGGACTAACTTAACAAAAAAACCATCAGAAATGGCCTTAAAACTTCTCAGCCTCCCTTCCATTCGGTGACGCAGCGACGCCCTACGTCATTCGGCAATAAAATTGTGTAACCGTTGGAATATACAGACATTGGCTTGTACGTCGATGACGTAAAAGGCAACAGGGGTGAGCCGGAAGTCAAAAGATAAAATTAAAGACACGAGCGGGGCAACCCTCGGTATTTATAGAGCGGAAGATCAGATTTAGTCACTGCAGGACAGGCCTAGTTTCCGTGCCAAGTTAATACGTGGATGAGGGCAGAGCCTCTGTCTCTGCTTCAGAGATATTTTCAGATTGTCAGTCACTGATAATTTGAGACCAAGGATTAGTCAGAGCGTAAATTACCGAAACAAACAACGGACGACTGACTATATTCGACCGTGAACCGCACGTTTAGTTTTTAGAAGTCTAAGCGGATGAATCTACAAGATACAAAAAAACGTCCGTACAAATATTGCATTAGGAACGAAGCAAAAATGGTGGTTTGTATTTTCATTTTATTTTATTATTCAAGATCATATTTTTGGAATTCACAGTCGAAACTCATTTCAGGATCAAGCCATCTCCTGTTATTAATTATCAAACTCTGGAAATACATTTCCTTGTTAAAAAACGAGTCCGCACTTACCTAAACCTATCTTATATGGCCAATGGAGGTCCAACACATACTAAACAAGTTAATACCGAGCCTGAAGGGTTGACATGTTGTACAACATAGCGCACTTAAATCCTAAGCACTTACTCCAAGAGACACAATGATATAACTGTCTTCAGTGCCAAATGAGTGCATTTCTGAGGTCCTGGAAACAAGAAGAAAGCTGGCAAATGAAGCCAAGTGGGCAGAGGAAGCCTACAAAACTTAGCTCGAATTCCAATATCAAATTACGTATGTTAACATGGACAATACAAAAAAAAACCGATCTGTCCGTTCAAGGGTTTTGAAGACTGGAGGAAGCCAACATAAGCAAGGGGTCAAGAGCCACATATTCAGCAGTCAACACCTCACTTTCGCAACCATAATTGTTAGCAAATAGTGCTTTACACTGACCAAATCGGTGAATCTTATATTATAAGGAAGTCTCACATTATAAGACAAAGTCTCATAGCACAGGGTTCAAAGGGTTTTTAACGAGCGTAAACCTGCCCGACGAAGCCCTAAGGCCCGATGTCTGCAGCACCCGGATTCCCAGGCCGGAAGTCTAATAGCAAAAAAGACAAGAACCCCAACCCCTACAATGAAAACAGACGAGCTCTCAATTCTTTGGCCAGAAGTTGAAACTGGTAGCCTACGTTGTTGCCTTGAAAAGTTCAATTGGCACATTTTTGCCTCGAATAACTATTTGCCCACTATTGGTTAAGATTGGGCGCATAGCCTCGGGCTGCAGCCCCAATAAACAAAATTAACCGTTATTTGCTCTGCGCGGTCTTCACAGCGCAGTTGTGCCTATCCCCCCACCCCCGCCCTGGTCCAGTGAGGAGTTACACCCCCAATATCAAATGCCCCCGCCCCCCATAAAATAATTAAAACATATTTTTTAATGCATTTTTCTAGATTTACGTGTTGTGTTAACTGTTGATGGGTTATATTGCGTTGTAGTGACTGGTGGTGTGTTGTTATAATAAATACATCGATATTTTTCCATCTTCCCCCTAAAATATCCCCCACCCCCTCTGGGCATCACTGTCTCAGCGGCAAGTCTTAAATTACACGTCACGCACGAAGGACAGTTATTATTCACAAGATACAGATCACTCAAGCCAAATAGAGGTCGACCGAATTTCGGTTTCGGTTTTGGTTTCGGCACCGAAACCAGCAAATTTTCGGTTTCGGTTTCGGTTCTGGTTTCGACCATTAAGTTAACCGGGTGAAGCCGAGTACAAATACTAGTTATATTTTTTCAAGTATTACCAGACGATGTTTTTTTTTTAAATTAAAACTAAGTTAAACTCGTGGACGTAATTCAAGTCACGATTTACAAATTCCATTAAACGAATCTAAACGTTAATGTAAAAAAAAAACTACAGCCCAATTTATTCACAAACAAACCTTGTTACAAACCAATGCAATAACCTGAATACGCAACTATTTTCTCCCCATTAGCAACACGAGTCTCCTCGTTACAGTTATTCTAATTCGAACAGTTCGTATGACAATAGACCAAGGGGTGCCCAACATTCCTAATGGTCAATCTTCATGCTTGACACAATTATTTTCGGCTAATTTAGGCAAAGCTTAATAGAAAAATTGCTTCGATGGCCGTCGTTGCTCAAGTAGGGAGACTATTAAAAACGGCGATCTTGTTTCAAAATGCAGTTTTCTTTTTAGGCCCATTAGCAGAACAATGAAGACACATTATCCCATTCGAAGCTCAAATTTTCAATTTACATAATTTCTTATTCTGCAGCTCGCATAAATGTAATGGCTTGCCTTCCGAGTGCTTGATCCTTCCCTACAAGGTTTCCTCGTTGGAGCAGCCATTTTTAGAATATTAACTTATTTCGAAAGACGAACTTGCTTCCCTACACGTGCGCAAGTGCATAAAAAAGTTAGAACTTGAGTTACGACGGCGACGAATGGTATTATTATTTTTTTTTGGTAATTCTTGAAAAAATGAAAAAAATGAAGCCGTATTATAAAATTTAACTATAAAATCATTGAAATTACGATCCCATATTAACTCCAATGATCACCAACAAGTCATGGAGGAGGCACTGACCATTTTTGTCACAGTTAGTACAGGCCGTAAACGATGATAGTCATTGCAGCTAACTTGTGGCAAAGCTGAGCCTGTTGCCTGAACTACTTGATCTGGTCTGCGACTAGAAAGGGGACTCTGGCAAAGTCGTGCCAGCCAGGGCAATATGAGAGACTACCAACCTCCTTCAGTGTCGACGGAATCTACTCCAGACATTATCTCGGTCCACTGAGGTGATAGGAGGTTTCCTGGTTCGAATCTCCAGGTTTGCCTGTGTTTCCTGGTGGGTTACCTGTGGGTGGGTATACCCCCTCTCACGGATGCTTAGCATGACTGTCACATGTACAAAAGGTCCCTTGTTCGAGCCTGACCTCAGCCCCCCTACAATTTTCGGGAAGAGAAGGGCCCTGTCATGCCTCATGCTCATGTTGACTGCAACACGTAAAATATTCTAGGAATATTCGTGGAATTACCTAGCAAAATTGTCCCTCTTGTCTTCTGGTGCTATGGCTTCGGCTGAGAGCACGTCAAACCTCCAAACATCCCCTTACTAAGTAACATCCCCTTACTACGTTCTTCTAAAAGTCCAATAAAGTTCAAAATTAAACTGCTTAATCAATATTAGCATTAGCTTAATTCAGATGATGTAAGCCTCAACGAAATTTATTTCAAAATAAACCATCAGTGAACAAATTACTGTATGCAAATGTAGTCTCTTGATCGGTCGTAGTCTTGCTTCCTCTAAAAACGTGGTACATGTCATCCTTTTTCGTATTGAAAATGGATCTTAAAAAAGGTTTCACTTAGCACAGTAGTTTGTTTTGCATGCTCAGATTCTTGGAAATATTCTTCATACATAAACTATAGGTTTCCAACTGTTCATTATCATGTTGCTGTTACGCCGATGTAAGCAGATTTGATAAACATCAGACCGCCTTACACCATATACCGGTGAATAAATAACGCAAATGTACTGTCGGTGCTACTTTTTCTTTCCAATAGCAACTAATAGGCAAAACATACCGTACACCTTTCACAGTTAAAAGATTTCACGAGTAAGAGATTTCACGAGTAAGAGATTTCACAATTAAGAGAATTAAGAGATTAAGAGATTTAAGAGAGTTCGTTTTGTAAGCTTGGATTCTTGCGGATGTGTTTTTCCTGGAAAAGTATCCAACTGTTATCACAGTTTATAAAGTTCATCACCGTTATCAAGTTATCACGTTGTTGCTTCAGCCATTGCTGGAGATAACTACTAAACATTCCCGGTATCGAGTGATGCATAGCATTATTAGCAGTTTTTCTAGAAATAGTTAACTGATTTACACAACTTTTCTGGACAACGCTTCACGCTGTTAGTAAAACGGAACACTGAAAAACAAGCATCTGCAAATTTTATTTGGGTCGTAATTCACACGCTAACACCTACAGCTACGAACACAGAGAGGCCCTTTTTAATACTTTAGCCAGCTGCGGGATTGTTCTCACGTTCTCTTGGCTCATCGTCCAACTCTTGACTAGGCTGTGCTCTCCTCGCTGAGGTTAGATTTCCAGGGAACCCTCACAAAGCTAGTGGTCGGACGAATATTCGTTCGTAAAAGAGCATATTCGAATAGAATATAATATTACATTCGAATATTAGCAAAAAAAATGTATCGTGTAATTTTACGTTTTTATTTGTTATTTTTGAGTAGGTTTTTAAGTTTTCCTGTAGCCTTCTGAAGTCCCAGTCAGTCTGTACTATGCTTCCTTACCTTCCCCCTTTCCTTCCTAACAAATCTGTAGTGGAAATGAAGCATGCGTTTTGGAATGCTAACTTGTAAGTGGGGGGAGGGGGTGGCAGGATGCACAGAGCAGTTTTACCTAAAATATTTAAGAACTAAAGAATGGGGAAGTGAACTAGGGCCGTGGTAGGCAGTTGATACAAGACGTCAACTTCTAAATCATACGCGAAGGGGAAGGACACCACCAGGGCTTGGTGAATTAGGCCTACGTGATTCCTGCTGCAATTGGCAATTCATCATTTTTGGGGGGTTGTGTTATGTATGCCCTCCAAGTTGTTTTGTCTAGTAGATTATATTGTTAAACTTGTGGTTATAGTATTACGTATGCCTTGCATTGCCAATAGAAAAATAAAACTCACGTTTTTAATGAATAAACGAATTTTTTTATGGGGGCGGGCGGCCCCGGATTGAGGCTGGCCTAAACATAGAAAATAAAATTTTCAACGAATATTAAGAATATTTTTTGCGATTATTCGAACATTTTTTCCCTGTTCGTTCGACTCCTACACAAAAACCTCATTATTTTTTTTAATTACTATTTCTATTTTTAATTATTATTATTATTACTAGAGGAAGCCCGTGCTAAGCACGGGGCCGGTCACATTTCCCGGAACATTTTTCCGGCACTCTTCCCGACGACTTGTGGGATTGATCGACCACTCATGCCTGGCTCCTGTTTGGCTGCAGGTAGAATGGGAGAGCGCATTTTCAATGCGGGCGCGGGGAGGGGAAAAGTGGTTTTCCTTTTAGTCTTCCTTTTAGCTGGCTTCCGAGATTATTATATAGATTATTATTTTAATTACTATTTCTCCAGCCAAATTGTTCAAGCTTGCTGAAACAACTATATTGCAGGTGAAATGAATTCAGAACCTCATCCCATGTTTTTGAAGGAGAAAAGAAAATCTAGTTAAGAAAAACTTGGATCGAATTAGGAAACTGTCCATCAGAGGGGAACATCGAAGGAACGAAACCTGTTCACACCCACATAACAGCTCGTGGAGCTGGATGCGTATTAACCTGGCCAATAGGCAGAGACTTGATACAATGGTCCCCTTTTAAGATCTCACCAAGTTTTCATTGATTTACTTTGAGCAATTAATTAGGGTAACCTCACTCAGCCAGATGGATACTTTGCATCACGAATTTCCCCTGACCCTAATCAAGGCTACCTAGACGTAAAGGCTTAACGTTAGAAATTCGACGCGTCGTCCAGTTAGCCGCCGATTCTGCCACCTGCAGTCGCGCCACTTACACCCCAAAAATGAACTGCTCTAACATGCGGACTGAACTGTGAAAGGTACGAGTGACACACGATAGGCGGATTTTAAACTTAAAACACTACATTGCCACCAAATTATTAAAATTTAACAACAATGGCTTCATGCTACGAACCTATTTTTTTCAAAGGGTTTAACGAGCGTTAACCACTCCTGGTCATCTGCCCGAAGCCCTAAGGCCCTATTTTTTCACTCGACGACAAAACAAAGCCTCCGGAGGTTTAATTCCATGAATTTCAAGCAGAAGAGCAACCAAGGTACGCGTGTATTGTATTGTATGATACGCTACGGCGTTTTCAATTCTCATTAAAAATGTGTTAAACGATCCTTTGAGGTAGCAGTAAATCGTCCGAAGACTTCAAGAATAGCTAACAAGATGAGCTACGTCACAATAACAACTGCAGGGGTGAGCTGGCTAAAAGTCACCCAATTTGACTGCAGCCATAAAGCAGCTATCCACAAACAACCATTCTCAAAGATCAAACCTTAAATTCCTCAAAGATCCAGCCAAGATAACTAGGCTCAACAGTGAGTGCAGTTAAGAAAGTCTCATGCCAAAGTCCAGTCCGTCTCTCACACCAAACAACATTCTTCACGGCTTGTGCCTTGGTGACAGAGCAGCCAAAGACAAACATGTCAAGAGATATAGGGTATAGGGAAGCAACTGAGAAACGAGCATAGGGGCCAACCATGTGGAAAACAGGGGGAAATCGAAACATTTCAACTGCATCTGTCATCACCTAAGAATGATGAGCTCACATGTGGGAACCAGTCTTCTGAATCCTGCAGGATCAATGTTGCTATCAACAGAATTTCAAACAGCGCACATTTAACGTTTTTGTGTTAAAAATAGGCTTCGTGTCTGGCATTAGCACCGCAAGTTTGGTAAAAGGGTCGTTATCAGAGGCCAACATCTGAGGTAGTAAAGTCGGAAACTTGAAAAATTACTAGACTTTTCACAGCTCAAATTTTACTATCCTTCAAATTCAGGTCTTAATTTACATTTCAGCACTGCGCACCCTAGTACACGAATATTTGCTTAAACGGCTTAGAACTAAAATTAATTAGCCTAAATGCAAACCCAACATTTGTATCTTTAAGCTGGTAAGCGGAAAAAATATCCCCGGAAATAATATCCCCGGAAATAATATCCCCGGAAAAAATATCCCGGTGTAAATATCCCCTGGAAAAAATATCCCCAGTAAAAATATCCCCGGAAAAAATATCCCTGGAAAAAATAAAACATGAATTAGGGCAATATTAAAACACCTTCTTCATGAGTATCTACACTCTGAAGACGATACATTGAGTACACATCAATGTGCATCTGCTCAGCCTCCATACGAACTGTGTATTGGTGGTACAAAAGCTCTGATGAGAATGTATACTGCTACTGCACAGACTGTGTATTTTGAGTACACAACTCGTGTGGCGGCTGAGCAGGCATATAGTCCTCCATTGTACTGAGTTTGTACTTCATTCCCCTAACAAACAAAAAATACGGAAAGTGGTAAAGAATGAAACCTATCTCCTTAATAACTACTTCGAGTATTATAAACGTGATAGGTCTATTAGTGGCATACGCAGGAAAAATTTACGTTGAAGGAGAACAAACTAGCACAGCAGGGTGGAGGTGGGGGGGGGGGGGGCAATCATGGGTTTCCCTCCCCCTCCTCCCATACCAGAGGCATACGTTCTTTGGGACCTGGTAACAAAATTACCAGGTAAAATCTGGCAACATTCGGTATTTCTTTCAATGAAACAGACAAGCCACGACCTCCTTAAATATTGAGTGAAAATTTGGTACGTCCTCGTGCACCTGGGAGCAAGCCGTAGAGATTAACAATATCACTGGCTCTGGATGGCGCCATGGTATTTTCGTTCCCTTTTCAATCGCTGATAGTGCCACTTTAATGTAGTGTATTCCACAGTGGTACTGTGGCAGGGTAATCCGAAAAAAGCCTGTCTGTAAAACACATGCTGTGGTACGGGTGTTCGTAAAACGTGCTGTGGTAGAGGAGTCCGCACAATTAAATCGTAACGACCAATAAGAAAACATTATGACTGCTGGGGATATTTTTTCCGGGGATATTTTTACCAGGGGATATTTTTTCCGAGGATATTTATACTGGGATATTTTTACCGGGGATATTTTTTCCGGGGATATTTTTTCCTAGATTCCTTTAAGCTAGTAAGCTACACGAAGCTCGTTTTGGAAGAGTTGAATAGGGATATCCCTTAGAATGTGTACTGACACAAACACTCAATAAGAGTGCACATAATTGCTCGGAAAGGAGAGTCTTTTCTCAACTTGTAAAAAAAAAAGTGTCGGTACGTCGAACCATTGACAGTATATCACAGAAAACACTCAAAAACCTATCTGACCGCCTATTTCTGCAGGCGTTATTTTCTTTTTCATCTTTGTTTTTTTTTTCTTATCAGATTCCAATGTCAGGGGTCGACCGAATTTGGGTTTCGGTTTCAGTTTCGGCACCGAAACCAGCAAATTTTTGGTTTCGGTTCTTGTTTCGGCCATGAAGTTATAGGCTAGTTCAGTTTCGTTTTCGGCCGAAACCCACGAACTGGTTTCGGTATGGTTTCGGTTTCGGCTGAATCATATGCTGCAGTTTCGGTGAAGCCGAAACCACTGCTACCTCCACGGGGCCCCATCACAGATCCAGGTTTCATCTGCCGTGCCATGGCAAGAAATAATAAATACAATTTTTCTTTCTATCCGAATTTTATCATAATTGTAATGGAATCGTTGCAATGGAAGGAATCTATGCTTTCGTTTCTCTTAATTTATGTTTTCAAGCAAAGCTTTTACTTATCGAATGAATCCCTTTCTGGTTTTAACACTATTTAACGGTTTTAAAATTTAAAAAAAAGGCTGGTGATCAAAAAGAAAAGAAAAATACAAACGAAAGTTCATGAAGTCTTTTTGCAATATTGACAGTTTTTGTTAAATTCTGAAACATGTTTTTTGTGGTGTGGAAGGGCGTGCATGGATTTTCTCAGCGGGGCCAGAAATTGGATAAACTGGGCTCTCCTCCCATTCTAGACTGTTTATGAAAAACCATCATACACTCATAATTCAACGATTTTATACTTGCTTTTTGTCTAATTATTAATACTAATATTATTCAGGTTAGGTTTTGATTTCGGTTTCGGCCGAAACCGAATTACTGGTTTCGGTTGTGGTTATGGTTTCGGCCGAAACCGAATTGCCAGTTTCGGCCGAAACCAAATCACCAGTTTCGGTAGGGGTTTCGGGTTCGGCCGAAAGTGAAAAAATCGGTTACGGTCGACCACTAACTAGTCAGGGGTGTTACCAAAAATAGCGATCAGGATTATTAAACAATAGCTATTAAAAAAATTGCATCAACAAGATTTCATCCGATTGTCCTGAAAGTGGGTAGAAAGATGCTCTAACTCTAAACAGTCATTAACTACAACGGTTAATGACTTATCCGATTAAGCAACTTCTTCAAGCTACTTCTAGATACATGTTAGGGATTGGAAGCATTTGTAAGCTTTAAATAAAAACACATGGCACACTATGCATTACACGAAATTTAAAAATTTCGAAATTTCGAAGATTTCGAAGATTAAAACCTTGTCGTCATTTTCAAAGGTAAAACATTAAAAAACACTACCTTCGAAAGAATAGCCTTCCAAACAGTTGACTAATACGAACAGTTCATGCAAACTGGGCCTCTGTATTTTTCATGTGTCTTTATTTACATGCAGGACGTGGAATATATTTTAGGTCTTACAAGTTAGAAATCACATGAACAACGGGTATCACCCTCCTTTTTTTTGTACGGTTCTTTTAAATTTCGTGTAATGTGTAGTGCTCCGTGTATTTTTATTTAAATGTAAACCGCTTTTTTTACAACTTATTTGTAAGCTTATTCTCTGTACCACTTAGCTGCATCTCCATCTGATGGACACTCTCTACGTTTTTCAACTAGTAATTTGTTGTAACCGTCCAGCAGGCTACTGTATTATTGTTTACCTGAATTAGGCTACATTCATCAATGTATGGGCACATATAACCTAGTTTTGGGCGGTAAACTGGTTATCACGGTGTGCCACGGTACCAAATACAGTGCATTGTTAAAACGCCCCCCTCCTCTCCCCCCCCCCCCCCCCCCCCCCCCCACTTGAGGATTAATGGCGCGTCGTGAAAAAAGGATTGTATCAAGTCTATTTAATAGTTCAATAGTTTAATAGTTCAAAGCAGTCCAATCAATAATCAGTTAAAGACCAACAATAGAAAAATTGGAATTCTAACAATGCACAAAAGTGGAGCCAAATTTGCATACTTCGATGCCGCAACTAGCGCTTGTTTATATTTGCATTTTTACTTTGATAGCATATTAACCACACATTTTAGAAGGTTTTTTTTTTTTTTTTTTTTTAAAAAATTTGGTAAAAAATGAATTAAGTTTTTAAAACGTAGGGGTGGAATCAATAATTTTTTTTTATTAAAACTATATCAATAAAACATATTTTTCAATAAAATGTATTCCTACTATAAAAAATCAGGAGTCGGCACCACTGCACTATAATACCAGAGACTGCCTCATCCATACGTACCGGAGAAAACAGAGAACCAGGGTATACTAAGCTTGGTTACCAATGGTACCGTCACCGGCTGAAAAATTTCTGGTATCGCCCAACACTAATATATCCTATGTGTCGGTGCTCCCTTCCTTTCACATGCCTCTTTTCTTCACTTCGACCTTTCAGTAGG
>JAHWFP010130618.1:3781-36702 GCA_023313725.1 Lithobius niger
GGGGGGGGGGGGGTTCAAATGTTCAGCAGCTGGAGCTGGTTTTAAGGGATTACAGGGGGTGTTTCTTTGGATCAATGTAGGTTTAACAACAGCAGAGTGTAAGCCAGGGACAGATGACTCACAAAGTGTATCTACATGTGCGGATACAACCTGTATATTACCTTCACTTTGGGTATTTAGAACCGTGCTAACAACAATTTTGCTTTGGCCATCAATTTCCTGCATTGGAAGAGGTACACTGCAGGGCTGAGCGTTGAGCAGGATCTGTTCCTGCATACACATCAATTTGCTCATCGAATCAAGTAATGTCACTGATTGTTTCATGATTATACTTTCTAGTTTGGTTTCAATTGTTTGTAGTCCAGTAGACATTAGCTCGCCAAGGGAATCCAGAAAATATAACATTTTGTCGCAGAAGCCAGTCGACACCTCTTTTGCGGAGTTTGTCTTTGTATTTGCATTTGAATGGTGTAGCACACAATGTTCGGAAGCCTTAAGTATCTGGTCACGTAAGTGATCCTTAAGATCAGCGAATGAGTTCGAGACAGTACAAGTTAGATTGCTCATTTCGAGATTAAGTTGGCTTACATCCAAGGATTTAACTTTGGTTACTGAGTTTAAACATTCACCATTACCAGGTGCACTGTCACTAGCAACAGAGGGATGACACTGCGAGTCTACCACTGCTGGAGCATCATGAACCACAGGATGCATGCTTAAAACAGATGGGCCATTTAAGCTATTACCACAGTCGCCTACCACATCTTTCTCACCACAATGTATTTGCATGTGTCTGGTTAGGATTCTTTTCAGTTTGAAGGTCATGCCACAGTCTTCACATTTAAATGGTTTTACACTACTGTGCATGAGCGTGTGCTGTTTTAGGCTAGAGATCTCAGCAAAGTCCTTCCCACAAACATCACATTTGGGCAGCTCAGTGGCTCTGTGAGCATGCATGTGTCTAGTAAAAATACGTTTCTGTGTAAAGGACTTGCCACACTCTCCACACTTAAAGGGTTTTTTGTCGCTGTGCATAGTCATGGCCTTTTCATAGGTCTGAGAAAACAGCAAAGGTCACACTCCGCACACGTGAAAAGATTATCCCCCGTGTGTAATCGCATATAATCAAGGCTACCGAAGCTTTTCCACAATCATCCCATTTAAACGGTTTCGTTTCGCTACGTTGAAGAACATGTTGCAATAACAAGCATTTATGTGCATGGGCCGCTTCATACTCAACACAATAATAATAGAAAGTTTGGTGCAATTGCACGCAGGTCAGGAAAGGACCCTGGAAGGTCGCTAACATCCAGCCTGGAAGTCGTACGGTAAAACAATGAAATGCATGAAACAGTTGTAGTGAAAGTTAAAAAACAGAGACGAAAAGTAAAATTAAAGCTATTTACAATTTAAAAAATATTTATAATAATAATAATAATAGTAAAATCAAACGGATTCTTTCCACATTGCGAAAGAACATGCAGACAAGGATTAATTTTCCCTGCATAGGCTTTGCCACTCTCGCCACATTCAAAAGGTTTCGCCACTCTGCATCAATAAACAAACTGCGATAGATTTTGCCACACTACACTTAAGGATTTATTGCCAGTACAGTACTCCTGGAAAGTGGAACTGGTGTCAAACGGGAGTCAGTTGGAATTTATTCACGCAGTGGAAACAATTTACAAAAAACCAGACCCACAGAAGCACTACACGATCACCAATCAGTCAGAAAGCCTTACCACATCATTCACAGCACTACGTTTTATCGCCGCTGTACAATACACGTATTAACCAACGCTTGGAAATTGCTACAAATATATAGCAAACCACACCTGGAAAGTTTCCAAATTTTGTTTAGTTATAAACGAAACGAGTTATCTTGCTGCTAATCCGATAAACAACTAAGCCACTTACTCGACAGCACATAGGTTTCTCACCATGTGCTGAGAAAAATATTTGGAAGTGTTGTCAGCATAAAAATCCATGATGGCGGCTCCCAGTGAAAAGAAGGGTCACCACAGCAAAATCACCAACAGTAAACTTAAAAATTAACACATGCACTTCCAAATAAGTAAATTAAACTCACAACACATTCATAACACATTCTAAAGTGGTGAAACAGCCCGATTGCATGATGGAATCGAAAACTGGCGAGATTTCAAGAGAGATCAGCAGAGCACGTTGTAACGCTTGAGAATAAGTGACCCGTCGGAGATTGTACGACACGTTTAAAGGGATATACCTCCCAGCACCATTTTTGTCGATCCTCCACATCAAGTACGCCCCCAATGGTCTATTTCCTTACCGTTAGTCTTTCCCTTGCTTAAAACCTTTTTTTAATGTGGCGTCTAGGAAATTTTCTGTTGAATATAATGGAACTTTATTTATTAACGACCCGTCACTAAATCATGCATTGCGTGCGTACAATAATCATGTCGTCTCATCTCTGTGTGCACATCTACTAATTTTCTAATAATTACCATGAGATCTAAAATCTAATAGACTAATGCGGTAAAAATTAAAATTAATTATTCCAATAGTTTGCCGAAGCAAAATTATAAGACACTAGCCTAGAAAATTATAAATTATGATTTTAAAATACGAGAATCATTCCGGTTTGTGACGACACAATCAATGGGATCACGCTGGCTGGGCTATTACGCGCAATGCCAATTGAGATAGTAGCTACGTTTTCTATGCGAGTAACGAAGCTACCGTCTCAGTTGTCCTTAGCTGTGGTAAATACGCGGATGTGATCGTCGCGTGGGTGTTGTGAGGCAGGCGGAAGGTTATAAGGCAGGCGGTATGTTGCTTTAACTATAAGAACAACCCGTCACTAAATGATACAAAGCGCGCGTACAATAATCATGACGTTTCATCTCTGTGTGTACATCTACTAATTTTCTAATAATTACCATGAGATCTACAATCCAATAGTCTAATGCGGTAAAAATTAAAATTAATTATTCCAATAGATCGCCGAAGCAAAATTAAGACACTAGTCTAGAAAGTTATAAATTGTGATTTAATATACAAGAATCATTCCGGTTCTTGACGATACGATCAATGGGTTCACGGTGGCTGGACTATTAAGCATAATGCCAATTGAGATAGTAGCTATGTTTTTCACTGCGACGAACGAAGCTACCGACCTACCGTCTCAGTTGACCTTAGCTGTGGTAAATACGCGGATGTGATCGTCACGTGGGTGTTGTGAGGCAGGCGGTATGTTGCTTTAAATGTTCATTAGGAACATTCTACGGGAGTTTAGTGGTCCCTGGCTATCTCCTCTTTAAGTTTTTACGAAACATTTTTCTTTAAAAACTTTGTCTGTCTACCCCTGGGAGATAAAGGATAGCCCTGTTTAAATGGTTGTTGTGTATAAGCCATAAACCTCCCAGCGTTGTATTTTATGTGTAAGTTATGGGGTCTACCTCAAAACCCTTCCATGTTTAATTTTCATGTGTAAACAAGTTGTCTTGATATACCTTAAATCAGTCCAGTGGTAATTGTTAACTTTAAATAGATCTTATAGTTGTGCATGCGCTCATAGTACCCTCTATTTCGATCCTTATTGTAAGCTAGGTCCTGAGGAGTGCGCCTCGTGGTTTTTTTTTATGCTTTCCAAAAAAAAATAAAAGTAGCATTCTGTGCACGGCGGACGAGTTAGAGCATTAAAGGTTGTGATTATATCATTTAATAGTTAAGTTACAAAAACATAACCTGTACTTTTTATTTTGCTTAAATATTCAAACGGTGTGTACTATATTCCTGCACAGGCAACGCGAACCACCAATAACGTTTATTTCGGTAAAAACTAGTGTTTTTAACTTTGTCAATTTTGCGTTAATTTAATTTTGCGACAAAATCACAAAAACGAGAATTAAACTTAGCAATTTTATTTAACATAAAATTAGTGTACTTTTATAACTTGTAACTGATCCGGAGCTAGGAAAAAGTAACTCAAATCCTTTTTCGCACATTTTGAAAGTAAATGGCAAAACGACAAACACTATAGAAGTTGAAACTTTTTAAGTTGTTTGATTGCATGAACCAAGGGTGTTTCTTTGCAAATTTTAGTTACATGGCTTGGCAGCTTTCGTTGTGATATATCTATGTGCACTGATCATTTGTTGTAGGCTTTCATTTGGCCTTCTACAGGAGCCCCAAATGAAATCTCCCGTGTGGGGGCGTGTAAAATCCCCCCGCCTAAAATCCTGAAGATTGGTTAGGAGAACCGGCATCAAACATAAAAAAACTCGGGGACTCTATTTTTTTTCTTAGCGCTCACGAGCGCTTGGCCTATTTTCACAACTTCAACTTTGAAATTTCATATCTCCATGGAAAATGGACTAAATTGACTCCCGTTTGCACTGTTTAATAGAACTGAACTTCATCTTCCATCCTGCGAAGACAAACCACCAAAATTCACCATATTTTGTTCACTACAGCAATTTAAAAAAGTACTCAAACTGAGCGCCGTCGCACGTCGCCATTTTCCGAAACAAACTTGTAAATATTCATTTGTATTTCGAATTATTTTTTAGACATAAAGCCGACTAGCTTAGTGTTGTTGTAGGTGAACCTGTACTCTACGTTTTTATTTTTACTAAGGTGACGATTTTAGCAACCATGAAAACTTCGACTATTCTCATGTTATTATTTGTGGCTGCGATAATGCACTTTAAATTTTATGCATTTTTAGCATTTAAACACAAGCTGCTTTAAAAGATTTAAATAATTTTGCCTAGGCTTTTATAAAAGCAATATTTAACGTAACTTATTCTCATGGACTCTACCGTGTTCAAAAATGGCAAACACAAATATTTTACCGGACATTTTCAGTGTGTATCTTGTATTTTTATTTCAGGGCTCCGACCATGGTAACCTCAATCCGAATGTACAGTAATCGCCTTTTCCTTCAATTAAAAACAGTTTATTTAATTTTGAGCTACAAACTCCGTCTCCCCCCCCCCCTTCCTTCAATAGTTGTGATACATAATATCGTAGTCTTTATTTATAGGCCTATTCACGTTGTTATGAGTTCCAAACTCAGTTGCACTTTCAAGCCAAGGCCTCTAATGCCCAAAAGTCGGCAATTCCCTTTGCTCTTCCAGCTCCTACAATTCCTTTCCAACCAGAAGACAGTATTAACTTTTCCCTCCACTCAGAGCTCGAAGCTACCCTGCCCGTCCGTGCATTCATGCCCACTACCGGTATTGACAGGCTGGCCGGTCTGAGTCAGTCTCTCCTCCTCCCGAAGTCCCTCTATCCCACTCCCCCCCCCCCCCCCCACGTCGCTCTCCTACAGGTACGTGGTTTCCCTCTACCTGGTTGCCAAGCAGCCGGTATAAAACCCAGCTCCAGTGGGAAATCGTTAGCATAGCTCAAGACTCAAAGGCTAGAGGATACTACGGCGGTCGGAGCAGAGATGTCATGTCCCAGTGTTGCCATGCCGGGCAAGTAGTTCAAGGGTAACTAGTTTATTTTAGAATTTTTATTTTGGAACTCATTTCTAAATTAATAGTCATAAATTTAAACTTAACTTCTGTCTTTGAGAAACTTATGGGTAGTCAAAACACCATCAGCAATTTTGGTCTAGGACTCCCATAACTTAAGGGTTTAAGGTCCCCTTCCTAAAAGCCGGCTTTTCGTTTCTTGTTTATTATGAACTCAGTGTTCATTAAATAATCAAAAGATCACCGAGATCTAGCATGTATTATCGTTGAAGCAGAGTCTTTCAAGGTAGTTTCCACATAATACTAACCTTGATTCAGTGTGATGATTCACGGTTTTTAGTGCAAGGGTTGCTAATTTCTTTCAAAGACTATTGTACAATCTGCAAGGGTCATGTTTGTAACTATGTTTGTGCAATAACTCAAACCGACTTTTTCTAGTCAAAATTATGTAATGTGAACTCAACTCAGTTCTAGTGCTGATTTAATTGTAAATACCAAGTGTGCTTTTAATTCAAAGCTATTCTGTTGATTTTTGTAACAAGCTAGTTACTCCGGGTTGTATAAATAACTTGTCATGTTTATTAAATTATAAAAGAAAGTTGTTTTAAACGACTGTTTGACTTCCGAGTCCGATTTAATTTGCAAGGGTTATGTAATCACAAACCATTTTTATTCTAACTCCTAAGTAGGCACGTGGTGGCAGTAAAGCGTGATTAGATAAGTCATAAAAGTTTAGTTAAGACGTTGACGCTCTTCTCCTAACCGTGCAGTAGACACGCTATGCTGTTTTTCCGCAAAAGTAAAAACCGCCACTTATGATTTCTTCTAAACAAGCCACAACTTCGCCAGATGTCGGTGCTATAGACAATAGGCACCTCAAGACCCTGTAAGCACTGCTAAAGCAATATCAGACACAGTATTGTATTTATTTTGCAGTTATTATTATTCGTTTATTGAATTTTACAGCTTCGTAATATTTAAGGAATTCCCATAACCAGAAATATATCGCTATGGTCAAACTGCCTAATTTCATCGTCCAATACTGAACATCATCTCAAGTTAGAAGGGTAACCAGTTTTAGCTGCTGGACGTTTGGGGTAAATTATCATAAGGAATAACTGCCACCGGGAAATCTGTTCCCATTGCAGTAAAACGGAAAGGTGTAACTTACTTTAGGCTTCAGCTGTTAGAACATCAGTAGGTTGGCCAAACCTCCTTTTACATGAGCCAAGAATCCATGGAGGATGATATGTCGGGCATTAGGTCCAGATTAGATTTATGCTCCAAGCAACAGGAAAGTGCAAAATAATATCTTCTCCCATTAACAAACGGGTTACAGAAGGACACAAAAGAAAAAGAACCCCAAACACCTACCAGAAGTACTGAAAACAAAGAGTTCATGACAATGGTCATCTGCAATATAACAAAACAAAAGCACAGCAAGAAATTGAACAGAAAAAAATAAAACTTAATCAGAACTAAAATTACATGTAAGGGAGTAGCTGGACAAGGCCAATGGCCCCAGAGGAAAGGAAACTCTTCACAGATTCTTGTGTACCTATTCCAAAAACCACAGGCTTCCTCTTTTTCAGTACAATAACGACAAGACTCTTTTTTAGGTGTAGCACCCGCACCAGCTCCCAAGCGGAATTTGCTTATTCCACAGCTACGGATCCTCTGAAGGCTTAATCGACGAACACAGAGCTCAAGAATTACTCGACCATTGAAAACTGTAACAACTTCTCGAGAGTATCATCATTCCACAAGGACGTGTTCAATTGGGGAAACCAGTCCCCCTTCTCAACATGAATTTCAGGCAACGAGATGATCCCCGTCGACACTATTGGCAAACTAAGACTTTTACCAATCGGCAAATTAAGACTTTTACCAATTCATAAATCCAAAGAACTGTTCAATGGACAACTTCTCGAAATCGCTCCAGTTTTTTGTCGACAAAATTAAGGCACCTGTTCAACAAACTCAGCCTTTCATTCAATAAAAGAAAGGAAACCCCTCCCAACAAGCATCAAGACACACAAGGAGGAAAAGGAGGAAGAAGTCTCAACGTCCCCTTTTCCAATCCTACCTCTTCCCAATCAAAAGGGAGGGAATATGGCTCCTTTCGAAAAAAACAGAGCCAACTTTAGGTGAAGGGGCAGACGAGCCCTGAACAGAATTGACCCCAAGCTCTTCCAACCTTTCCCCATTCACCGACAGGTTGAGAGAGGTTAAAACATGTGTCCGCCTTGAAAAACATCACGGACAAGTGTGTGTTATTGATAATTTCAAAGGGCTACTTGCTACCATTCCTTTCCCTTCCCGCTCTAACAAAAAGACCTTCCACTTGGATTCAAGAAATTCCAAACAATTCTACACTAGAACCTGAAGTTAAAAAACTTCTGCAAAAAGAAGCCCTAAAGTCACCTGCAAAACACAAAAAGATTTTGGAGTCCTGCGAGAATGATAAGAAAGAAAGTAGGAGGAAGTCGTCTCATCTTCAGTCTGCAAAAATACAATCTCCTTCTAAAAGCGGGAACCATTCTGTCAATAAGAGAAGCTATTCAGAGGGACGAATTCGTCATCTACCTCGAAGATGCCTACCTTCACATTCCCCTACACCACTCCTTTTTTCACCTGTTTCAATTCATGTGAAGAGGAAAAACGTATCATTTCAAAGTCCTTCCCTTCGGGCTCCGCACTGCTTCCTCTGTGTTCACCGCGATCCTTCATCTCGTCATTTGTCACCTTTACTTGTTAGGGATACGAGCCCACTCCTATCTAAATAACTGGCTTATAAGGAACACCAAAAAAATTTGCATTAGTAAAAGACTTTCGAAAGTGCACTGATCTCTTTTGGACTCTCGGACTAGGTAGAAATCCAACAAAGTCAAGATTCACTCCTGCCCAAGTTTTCATCTTACTTGAAGCAGAATTTGATTGTCACAAATTTCTTCTTCCTCCATCTCCAGAAAGAATCCTTAAACTCCAAACTTCTCTGGGAAAGCTACTACAAAAGAAAACGACCACTACCTTAAAACTTATTGATTCAAATGCCTAATTAGTTCCTCTAGGTCATTGGAAATCTCGCCCAATTCATTGCTTGAACTGACCTGGTTTCTCTTCACAATCTTCCAATTTAAAACCTCTTTTGTTTGATGTCCTCAGTGAATCTTTAAAAGGGAGTTCCAATTCACGAATCATTCCCAGATGTCCTTCCCTACCTAGAAGATCTCTCCATATCAGGACCTGGCAGGAAGATGATCTTGTCCTCCACATCAATGTTCTCAAACTTTTAGCCATTTACTATGCCATCAGTTCTTGGAGCCAGCTTCTTCTGCAGGGGAAAGTCATAACTGTAATGTCAAACAGCACAACAGCCTTCGCCTATGTGAAGAGAGGAGGAGGAGGAACTCATTCCCTCTACCTGATGGATGAAACATCTTGCTTCTTTGAGTTATGCACCAGACTTCATGTGTCCCTTCAACCCAGACTCATCACGAGTGAGCTCAGTGGGCAAACAAACTCTCCAGGAAAAAGGAGATTCCAACTACAGAATGGAAACTCATTCCCCATAATTGCCAATCCCCCATCCTCAAATGGGGAACACTGTTCGTCGATCTCTTCGCCTCAAAATACAACCATCAACTTCTGAACTTTGTATCCCCATTTTTGAACACTACTTCCTGGGCAACCAATGCTCAGCATTTCCTGGTATATGATATTTGCTGACGCATTTCCTCCGTTTTCTCTCCTTCAGCTTGTTTTGAACAAGATTCGAATGTGCCAAGGCTCTTTCATTCTAGGTGCTCCAATGTGGCCAGTAGCATCATGGAACGGATGAAGGAAGCCCTCACCCCGTCCCTCTTCCTCTGGCGTTCCTCACACAACACAAGGGAAAAACTCTTCCCCCAAAGCCAGATATTCTTCATCTTCATGGGTGGAAACTCTAACCACAAATCTCACACAGGATTTTCATCAACCGTCACAAAACGTCTTATACTTTGCCATAGAACTTGTCAAAATTTATGAAACAAAGTGGAAAAATTGGTTCAGATGGTGCAACACTAACAAACTAGATCTTTGCAGCCCTTCCGTAAATTCCTTGCCAGATTTTTGGAAGATCTTTTTAACAAGGGACTTTCACCAACGACAATCAAAAGCTACAGATTGGCCATTAACTATGTTCTCTCATGCACAGTAGTGGCGCCAGCCAACTCCAGGTAGGGGGGCAATGATTCCCCGACGGGGGGGGCAAAGAAAATGAACATTTTTTTATTGAAATATGATCCACTTTAGCAGGGGTCCGGCGAAACCAGCTAGGGGGTCTGGGGGAGTGCTGTAAGCTCCCCCAGCGGGGTCCGGGAAAGCCGATGCATTTTACGTTATTTGAGGGCCTATTTTTGGCTTCCCGAGACTCGTTTGCACCACATTGTTAAGCAAATTTTGGATGTTTTTCGTAAAAATTCTTTAGCATGTGAGGTCGTAAAAACCTAATTGTGACCAAAATTCTGTTTTTTTAAATATATTTTACAAATTAAATTAACTGGTGAATTAAAATAAAAATTAATTTAACGTTAACAAACACTTATAATTTAGGTTTGAAAAGTATTGTTGCTTGCTTTTCAAATGGCGGAAGATTCAGATGACGTTCCTGAATTAACTAAGAATTAGTTTTAAATCACGGTGGCGATGGGCTAAGAGGAAAGAGCTACTTGCAAATTAAACCGCCAACTATTCTTCAATTTTAATGCTTTGCTCGGTTTTTATAGAATTAATTGTTATCAGACTTCAACTGATGAAAAACTTGGAAGGAAAGCTTTTTCTGTACAAATTTAGCACAGAAAACACTACATAGCAAGAACACACAGTTGAATCTCAAAGGTACACGGCCATTTGTGAACACAGGGAATTTTTTTTTTAGTTCTGTATTGGTTAGACGCTGAAGTTGAGTTTGCGTCCTTTTGGTTGGGAGGCCGGGACTCTTGACCACTGGGTTGCTATACTTCCGTTTGTTTGGGGTGTGTTTGACCCCTCACAAACTTCGCGTTGTGCGTTGGGCTTTTAAAATCGGGCCTTCTCCTTTTAGAGATAACTGGTAAGGCGTTGGCATCCCAAACGTGTCTCATAACTAAGATGTCTGATAAATCATGGTGTTGCCGGTCTAAGGCAGCAAATCAATTTTCAGTTTACAACTTACTGTACACGATTTTCGCTCAGTTCATTGGTATCATGAATTCAAGCTAGAATCCTTAACAAGTTTAGCTTTATACATATTTAGTTAACTTTTCTGCATTAACTAAGACGGCTTTTAAATATTATGGAGGTGATGAGGTAGCAACAGTAGGACTGGCAAACAAAACGGCAACTGTTTTTTGACCTTTTTTCCCCGAAATTTTTACGAATTTTATGTCGTCATGTAGATTTCGTCTTCGGGCTGTTCCCCGACGACAATCTCGGTTACTCCCCGACGGGGGGGGCAAGGCTTCCCCGACGGGGGGGGGGGCAAGGCTTCCCCGGGGGGGGGGGCTTTGCCCGCCCCCCCCCCCCCTGTGGCGCCACCCCTGCTCATGCATCGGAAACTGTCCTGTCATTGACAGCAAGATCATCTGAAGACTGATGCTAGCTTTTGAAAATGCACGCCCAAAAAACCAGGCCACTATTTTCAAGATGGAATCTTCCACTCGTCTTCGTGAGCCTCCATGCTCCCGTACGAGCGAGCAAATTGGCGTCTCTCTCCAGAGACGATAACCACCTTCGCTTAAAGGACTCGACTTCTATAACCCTTAATTTTCCGGCACGTTTCAGAGCTAAATAATTCAAATCTGACACTGCCCCCAAGGTTCTATCCATCAATGCCTTAGGCCCCATTGTGGATCCGGAAGGGAATGAAAGAGTTCAATGTCCAGTAGGGGCTCTCCGGCACTGTGTCGAAAGAACCCAAGTTCTTCCGACCAAACGTCTACTCTCCAAAAGAACAGTGTCTCCCACACTCCTTTGTATTTATGAGTAGACAAAATTTCAAGAGAAGTACTTCCATTGTCAGTGACACCTTTCAAGCTAGGGAAATGGATTTGTGAAGTCATCAGGCTTGCCTAGTGAGGTGCAGGCTCACGAGTTAAGAGCATTAGCAGCTTCTTGGGCCTACGGAAGTGGTACCCCACTTGATGAGGTTGTCACTGCGTGTGCGTGGAATCGCAAAAAACAGTTTCATTAGCCATTATCTCCGAGACATTAGTGGCTCAAGTGGTGGAAACAACAAGAAAAAGCACTTGGTTGCTGGGTGTAAAATTGGACATTGAGTTAATTGCAACTTAAAACTGGGTAATTGCATATTAACACTGAGTAAATTGTATTTCAAAAAGATGTTACTACATTTTACTGTGTGTAAATTAAAAATTTTAACTGGTTTAACTAATCCTATTTTAAATATTGAAGATTGAATCATATTTAATTGCGTATTGATACTGTGTAATCTGTCATTAAAGCAAAGTTGATTGCATATTGTTCTAGAGCTAACTGCAAATAGAGTTTGAGTTAATTGTAACAGGATTTAGAAAATTTCATTTCAATTGTAAGGTGGTACCTCTCTTGAATTCATTAAGTATTGGTCTTACGCCTTGATTCTAGCGATGCGTTGTAGCAGACCCCATCTCCTATGTGTATTACTGAAGTAAATAATTTGCAAATAGTAACAAACAGAATTTTAACTGTTTAAAATTAGTTTTTACTATCCTAAAATGCTAACCTTCGGTAGAACTCAGTTGCCTTCCCCGCTGTCGCTAAACCCGATAAGCGATATGATGTCATGACCGTTTGTCCATGTTAATAAGGAACCACAGAGCAGCAGCATCGGCGGCAGCGAGACAGTACTAGATTATTTCAAATTAATTCAAAAGGCATAAAATAAGCGATATTAGCATATATTATTGAAAGTAAGTATTTTAGGGAAGTAAAAACTAATTTTAGAGAGTGTAAAAATTTTTTTTTTTTTGATAGGTTGAAATCTTTAGAAGAAGATGCATTAAAAGCTCAATTGGTGATTGCTAAGATCAATAAGATTACAGATTCTGCAGATGGCAGGCCTCCAAGTCTCCTTGAAGCAGACGAAAACAATGGTATACTTGGCATTTATAACATACATTCCTCACTTATTTAATATTGCATTTGCATGAAGTCAACACTAGGAGCGTTCACAAATTACATAACACTTTTTTCTACCAATTTAAACATCTGCCCCCCTGTAACGGCGGACGCTACGACGGCTGAGGTGCTTGTAACGCCCCCGGTTTCCTGGTTTGACACGGAGATTCAGTTTAAGGTGTAGCGGTGATTATATCGACTTTTACGGCATAAGCACAGCATGGGCTACAGTCCCAGCATGGGGGATGGAGCGTCGGGTCCTACTTAAAGGGGCCTAACCTTAATACTGATGGTATTCACTGCCACCAACGATGGAATTTAACTGTTTATCAAGAGCTAAAACTAAAGATGGGCTACATATTTATTTTACACTTAAACAATTAATCATTTAGCAAACAAAAAGAAATTTAAAACTCCTGGTTTTATTATTATAACAACAGGGAATGAAAAGCACACTTTACATTTAGTTAGCACGAAAAGCTTTTGAATAGATTCTTATGAAAAAGCAACAAGTTTGAATTTACCTTTCGTAATTCACACGTTGCAACAAAACGACACTTGTGTTTTGAATGTACAATCAATTAAATTTTCAAATTGAAAAAGCAATACTGAACGCTCACTTGAGTCGTCCGCAAGACTGAACAGCCCAGGCTGGTTACAGTCTATCAAACAGTATGTTTCAAACACGCATTAAAGATCAACCGTTTCACAGTTTTGTTTCTAAGTGATAAAACCGAGCCTTAAAACCTCCAAGAGTTGCTGTTTAGAAGCCAACTCCTCAAATTATAAGAGCCTGTAGCGGCGGACGCTACGACGGCTGAGGTGCTTGTAGCGCCCCCGACATCCTTGGTTGACGAGTATTTCTTAGCATCAGGTTTTGGGGTTTTGACGACTTTTTACGTTCAATAACACAGCATGGGCTACAGTCCCGGCTTGGGGGATGGAGCGTCGGTGTCCTATTATAGGCCTAATCTTAATGCTACCGGTAATTACACTGCCACCAACGGTGGATTATTTAACTGTTTAAACGAAGTATAAAACTTTCCAGATTTCCACTCTAGGTAAAGCTGCGGCTTTCACTTCTCGGCTCCCGGGTCGGTTGCGGACGCTGGGGCGGGGAAAGTACTGTTTTTGACTTCAGTACGGACGTTGGATGGTGTGACTATTTTGACGGAGTCACGGACATCTTTTTCGGGAACTATTTGGGCTGAGTTGCGGACATCGGGTTGAAGGGCTCTTCAATGGCAATGACGGTACGGTAGCATGGCAGGGGGGAAACGCTTGTTGAGAACAGCACCTGTTGATCCCACCACTGCAACCAAATTGTAACAGCGGATGCTACGACGGCTGAGGTGCTTGTAACATCCCCGACATCAGGTAGACTTCGGTCTTGTTTAAAATAATACTTTCGGTGATTTGTTGGTTTATCAAAGCACAGTCGTGGCTACGGCCCGATGTAGGGAACGGAGCGAAAATATCCTATCAAATTAAATAGGCTAACAAGTACTAATTTACACGGTATGCGCTGCCACCAGGTGGAGTGACATTAATTGCAGAAAATCCTGAGTTAAGAATAAAAGGGGGTTTACGTAATATTTTAACTCTACAATTAATAACTGGGTAAAAACAACTGACGTTTAAAACGCTTGGTTTTATTTAGGCAGTTAGACAAAATATAAAAAAAAACACTTTACATTTTCACACGAGTTTTGACAATTGAAAGCTTTATGTAAAGCAACGAATTTACATTTATAAATTCAACAAACGAACTAGGCGTTTAGAAAATAGCAATCTTTACATCAAGAAAGTTCAGTCAGGTATGTTTCAACCTCCTAATGCAAAAGCAGCCGCAAGTTACAATAGGCCTACAGTATGTTGTTTGCGCACAAACTCAACTAAAACTTCCAGTTAAATCTGAACTAGATCGGCTCAACGGGAGCACTAGCAATTTAAGCAGGACTTTTACTTAAATTACGTTATAAAATAAGTAAGATAGACTTGGTGCTTTAGGAAGGGAACCACCCTGACATTTTATGATTAACTAAGTTCAGAAACTGCCGATGTACGAAGTTAAAACATAAAAATTCAAGCTAGAGGTTAATTTAAATTTGAACTAGTAATTTAGGTTTAGGGGCCTAAAGTAAAACTTTCAACTATAAACTACGCGAAAATACGAACCACAACCATAGTGCCCGGCATGGCAACAATCAGATGGCATCGTTTCCACTCCCGATCGGCATGACCACCTCCTAGCTTGAGATCTGTGAGCTGTGCTGTGGATGCTTTGGGCTGGGGGGTTTTATGGGGGAGGGAGGGGGCGGACGCCTGCGACGACTGCCCGTTTTGGCGGCAAGAGAGGCTGGCAGGCTTGGAGGAGGGAAATTTGTTCGAGTTCCAAAACGAGCTGTACCACGTGACGGCTTTAAAGGGAAATGTAACGATCTGGATGGGCCTTTAAAAGGTAGTGACCAGGGGGGTTTTCGCTGATTGGCTGGATCCAGGACCGTTGGAGCCGTTGAGGGTTTAGAGTTCTGGAAGGGTTTGGTGAATTGATGGAAACGCAACAGTCCAAACTACGATGTTACGCATCCCAACTGTTGAACGAGGGGGGGGGGGGACGAAGTGTTTGCACAGAATATCAATTTAATGGCTATGGAAAACAGATCTTATTACTGGATTGTTTTAATAGAAGGAAGATTCAGTTATAATTGCATTGGGATTTGTGGGTGGTCACTCTCGACGATTTTCGTATCAATATTTATAAACAAAAACAAAAGGTGGTGTCCGGTAAAATTGCCGTAAAAATCTTTTGAAGTTGAGCACCATGGTTGTGTTCAAGGGGCAGGTTAAAATAGTAAAAGATTAAATAATTAACATAGTAAAAAATGCTAAAACGCATTTAAAGTTGGGGCATTAACTTTGCAGTGGCAGAACTTAGTTATCATGGAAATTTTTCATATAAATTGTGCGCGCTACAAATCAAATAAAAAATATCACATTTGACAAGTTCACATCCTATTTATGAGGTTAAGTACCTGTGCAAAGGAAGCCCCTCCTATTCCACAACTAATCTAAACTAGGTCGGCTTTATGCCTATAAAAATCGAAAAGAAATCATTACAAATGTATAAATTGGTTGGAGTTACGATGACCGGAAGTGTGTGCGTCGCGGCACAATTTGGTGACTTTTTCTTAGGCGTGTAGCTGACGGACCAGAAGGAAATTTTGAGTTCTGTTTTCTCAGAATGGAAGAATAAAGTTGTGGATTTCTATAATGGGTCAATTCGGATGGTAACTCCTGTAGATAGAGTGGTTTGAAGTTGGAGGTCGGACAAGTCAAGGGCGGGGGGCGCCAAGACTTGGGAAAAAAAACTAGAGTTCGTGAAAACGATTTTTCCCGGAGGTTTTTTTGACAGCTGGAGTCTCGGTATCCTTTCCAAAAGGGTTTTGAATGAACAAAGAATGAACTTGGCTTTTTAGAAAGAGATGCCTACTCTAACATTATGGTGGTAGGGACCAGGAATGCCGATTTGGCTTACCAACCATAAAGACTCCTAAGCTAGAGGTTAGTTTAAGTTTAGACTATGAAATTTAGAATTGGGGGGTCCTAAAGATAAACTTCTAAAGTTTTAAACTAGTTACTTACAAACCACTACCATTTTGCCCGGCATGGCAACCATGGACGTTACATCTCCACTCCCGACCGGCGTGACCCTTCTAGCTTGAGATATCTGTGAGCTGTGCTGACTGAGCTGTAGAGGGAGGGTAACTGTGGCTTTTTATGCTGGGGCAGCGGATTTTGGTTGCAAAAGTGCGGATGCCGAGGAGAGCTGTGGGGGTCTGATTGGTGGTGTAGCGATTTTTTAGATGGGGAATTTTGCGGTGCCGAATTGTCAATAATGGGAGTGTCCCTCCAGGATCCATTTTCAGCTGGTGGATTGTTGCTGTTTCAAAATTTGTTAATGTTTACTAATTTAAAATGTTCAAAATTATCTAAAAACAAACAAACTATTGTGCTAATTTTTGATTAAAGTGTATTCTTTTGTTTTGCTTGAATTTTGATTTGACCAAGCATTTAAAATAGTGTAGATAGTTTGTGGCGATTTTTAGCTAGTGGCATGGCAGGCGTTGATTGGCTGGCTGGCTGGTGCTTGTACCTGGTGACGTAGTCTGCATTGTCTTCATGCTTGTCGTCGGTAAAATGGTGTACTTGGTAGACAGCTTTTGGCATGAGTGGCTGTAGCTTTGGGAGTTTGTGGCAACGAACTTGGTTTCCTGCGTTAACCCATTCCCATACCAAGTCGTCGATTCGATTGCCTCTCTCAAACCAGCTTAAATCAGCCTAAGGACAAAAACTAAGGCCCCACGCGCGCAGCAAGTTTTATGAGGGGGCTCCGGGGACCACGAGCAAAGCGAGCTGCAACAGCCCAGTGGTCAGCATCCTCGTCTCTAAACCAAGTGAACGCGCGTTCGAGTCCCACGACTGACCCTATTATCCTATGAGATTTAAAAAAGAAGGAAATCACCAGAAAAAAATTGGTATGTCAAAGGGTTAAACAAGATGTAAACCCAAGCAATGTAGCAGTTAATAGTCCTTCATCTTCATTCCTGGTGGTGTGAGCCGAGTTGGGACTGGAGAAACGCCTTTCTGTGGTCAGCAGGTGCTGGCGTGGTGACCCCCAACACTCGTCACGGATTTTGGTTATCTTCAGTTTGGCTGGCTGTCCATTCCGTCATGTAGAGGGAGGATTATGTTCAGCAAATTTTCAGAGAGTATTAAGGTGTATCCTGGGGTCTTGGGCATTAACTTGTTTTTCTGTGGAGGGTTTCAACATGGCAACTCCTCCGGGAAGAGGTGAGCACAATGTAATTCAGTCTCCAGATAACACTTCAAATCCTTCAAATCCTGAAGTTGGGTCTGACGATGCCTTGGGAGGAAGGTCGGCTATTTTTCCTAGAGGTCGTGGTAGGACGCCTAGAGGTCGTGGTAGGACGCCTAGAGGTAACCTGCAGGTAACAGTTGACTTGGTTGAATATGAGAGATTAAAAGAGGTAGACCGAAGGGTCTCTAGTCTTAATCTGTGATCCCAACAGCCTATGCATGCCCCCCCATTTTGGCAGTAGTCAGGTGCCCGTTGGTCATTTAGGAGCTGTCGGTGGTCAGTCAGCTTGGTTTCCAAAGATTGTTGTGGCGCCCTATAAAGGTTCTCCTACAGGTCCAGGACCAAAGGAATTCCTTATTCGTTTAGAACAACTCAAAATTGCTCGTGCTGTTCCTGACAGGCTCTTTCTAGATCGTTTTCTGACCGTTCATCTTAAGGATGAAGCTTTTGAATGGTACTTGTTGCATCCTGTATTCCAAACTTGGGTAGAATTTAAGAACGAATTAACTCGCCATTTTCAACTGCCTAATCATGATGATATGATATATGACAGGATTATAGATCGTAAACAGAAAGATGGAGAGTCGGTTGCAGCTTATGCTGAAGAAATGTTGAAGTTTTTTAGGCAGTTGTTGACACCTGCCTCTGAACTTCATAAAATAAGGTTCATCTCTCGTAATATGTCCCAAGCCCTAAGTATTATGATCCAGTCTTATGATACTGTAAGAGCATTAATTGCCAATGCCCGACGGGCATCATTTCTCTAGGTCGTGTCCACAACGACGTGATACTGGTCAGGGTACTCGGTCTCGGTCGTCGGGAAACGGCAGGGGGGCTCCTCCAGTCCCCAGAGAGGGGCCCCTGTAAGTAGTCTGCATTCTCCAGACGAGGGTGGGCTTCCTGGTGATAAGTTGGAGGGTCCCACTCCAGGAAAAGCGGCTTTGGTTAATTGCACTATTGCGGGCTCGGAAGTGATAGCTCAGTGAGATGGTGCATCTCTATACACGATTGTAGCCCCTTACTTTAAACAGTTGCTGGATCAAAAGAGTGTCGTCATTCATCCTTTGGAGGAAGTCGTTTGTTCAGCTGGTGGGCAGACTTTTCCTACTCTTGGATGGGCTATGGTCAGGATGGAACTTCCGGGCAAAGAGTTTATACATCATTGCTGAGCAACTTGTGCTTTCCTGCCTCTTAGGTTCCGACGTCATGGAATTATATGGGGCGGTCGTCATTATGAAAGATAGTCAGTGGTGTTGGCTGAAATCGTTGAGTACAAGGTTTCCTTTTGTAGGCAGTCGGGAAGGTAGACCTTCAGTGAATCTAATTGCCTCTCGTTCTTTGGTGGAACGTATTAACCAGGCAAATTTGGGTGACGACCAAAAGGAAGTAATGTATCAAACTTTCGAAAAATTCCCTCAAGTGTTGTGTGATGAACCTGGTCGCACCACACTTATTGAACATCACATAGATACGGGGATCATGCTCCCATTGCATCCACTTACTACAGAATGTCTCCTAAGAAGCTCGAGGCCTTGGATGCGGTTCTCGATGAGATGAAGGAAAGAGGTCAGATTGTGCCGACTCAGGGACCGTGGGCCTCCCCCGCCTTCCTTCGGCCGAAGAAGGATGGGGGTTGGTGTCTTTGTGTTAATTACCAGAAGCTTAACTCTGTTATGGTCAGGGATAAATATCCCCTCCCTAGAATCGATGAATTAATCGATATAATTGGTCAACCTAAGTACATCAGTACTTTAGACCTGCAAAGTGGGTTTTGGCAGGTGCCCTTGGATGAAGAGTCTCAGACCAAGGCTGCGTTCATCTGTTCTCGTAGTCTTTTCAAGCCCACCGTGCTCGTGTTTGGTCTCCACAATTCGCCAGCCTCTTTCCAGAGGTTAGTAAACCATCTCTTGTTGGATCTTCAGGCGGCTGGAGTGGTTGCTTATATCGATGACATCATTATAGCGTCGCAGGATTTCGACACCCACGTTAAAACTAACTCTGGTTTAACCATCAATACTGACAGTGTTCAGGTGTGTCAGTCCGAAACAAAGGTGCTAGCGGTTATTATCTCCATGTCTGGTGTCCGTGTGGACCAGGAAAAAGTTGAGGCTGTCGTCAATACTCCCACTCCTCGTACGGTAAAACAAGTTCGACAGTTCCTGGGTTTGACATCCTATTACCAGCGTTTCATCCCCGGGTACTCACACGTTTCATCCCCGCTTAATCGCCTGTTGGACTCGGGTCGTCGTTGGGAATTGATTACCGAATGCGAAGACGCATTCAGACACCTTAAGGATCGCCTGTGTTCTGCTCCTGTGGTCCAGTCGCCTAACTTCGGCTGGCCTTTCGTGCTGCGTACAGATGTGAGCGCCGTGCGTCTAGATGCGGTCCTATTTCAGAAGGACCCCAGTGGTAAAGAGGGCATGAGGACCATTCAGTATGCCAGCCGGGCATTGAGCGCCGCTGAGAAAAAGTACTCCACAGTTCAGAGGGAACTTCTTGCGATCGTGTGGGCGGTTGAGAAGTTCCGTCCCTACCTGGAGTTGGGCCATTTTACAGTATTCTGATCAGAAAAGCCTGCAGTGGGTTACTACTGCAAAGGATCCCACAGGCCGGTTCTCAAGGTGTGGGTCATGCGGTTGCAACCCTACGACTTCACCATTGTCTACCACCCTGGGGAAGAGTAACTCTGTGGCTGATGCACTGTCACGCTCCCCTAACTTTGAAGAGTCTAGGGCAGTGGTGGCAGCTCTCATCAAGGGTGTGGTCATGCCTGGTTTGGAAGAGATTAGGGTAGCACAACAGGCTGAACCAGAATTAGCTGCTTTGTTTGGTATACTGCAGTTGGGAGAACGGATTCCGCCTGGCAAGTTTGGGCAACGATTGAAGAGAATCGTGTCTGTCTTGAGGTAAAAGATGGCCTGGTAGGTCGTCTGGCCAAAGAAGATCACGGTGATAATAGATTTTGTATCTTGGTGCCGAAGACTCTCCGTAAGAGAATGATAGCAGTGTACCATGACTCAGTTTTGGGAGGTCATCTGGGAGTCTCCAAAACTCTCAGAAGCTGCAGCTATGTTATTCTTGGCAAGGTATGTCAAGAGATGTGGCGAGTTACATTCGACACTGCCACAAGTGCCAGTTATGTAAGGGGGAAAACAAACTCCCCAAGGGATTAATGGGTGGTTAAAAAACTTTCCCTCAACCTAGGGACACCGTTTGTATAGACCTGGCAGGGCCTTTCTCTCGCAGTAAGCGGGGAAATGTCTATCTGTTGGGCATGACCGACTGTTTAACCAAGTGGCCGGAGTTGTTCCTGCTCAAGAATGCTGCAGCTTTGTTAGTTGCTAAGGTACTTGTGTCCGAGGTATTCTCTCGCTTTGGTCCACCGAAGTTACTCTTGTCTGACAATGGCCGTCAGTTTGTTTCGAGAGTGATGAAATGGATTTGCCGGTTCTATGGTGTTCGACAGGTCCACACGTCGTTCTACCATCCTCAGCCTAATTTGGTCGAGAGATTTATAAAGACGGTCAAGGGCATGATTGTCTCTACCATTGAGGAAACTCATCGTGACTTGTATATCCCACATCTGGCATTGAGATTTGCAACCAATAAAAGCACTGGTCACACGCCCTCTTTTCTGATGTTCGGGCGTGAATTAAGGTTGCCTATGAAGCCAGTCTTAGGAGAGGTTGCCACAGTGGCGAAAGGTTCCGAGGAAGTTTGGGCTGTGGAAATGGCTCGCCGTACTAGGGCAGCCGTTGAAAGGGCTCACAGCATGCCTCACATGCTTCTCACATGCCAAAAATAAAGAGGCTTATGACGCTTGTTACAGAGATGTAATCTTCCAAGGTGACTTGGTGTTAAAAAGAAGCCATCTTCAGTCCAGTATGCTTAAGGGCTTTATGGCAAAGTTGGCTCCAATTTGGCAGGGCCCGTATACCTTGAGTGAAGTTCGTTCACCATTAACGTACAAATTACGTGATCATGGGCGTGGCAAGGAGATGATAGGGACCTATCATGTATCCGAGTTAAAGAGTTATCATGTCTCTCAGGAGCAGGATGTTCAGCTTCCAGTGATGGTAGCTCCTAAGAAGGTTGCGACGTTGCCTGTGCTGGTGGATGGCTTGCAAGGAGCCCGAGGAAAAACTCCCAGGAAGGTGGAGCAAACATTGGAGTTGGAGGAGGAGGTGGATCTCCCACTCAGGAGGAACTTGCGCTCTAGGGGAAAGACCCAAAATAAACTCCGCCAAGCTGTTGTGGATTTGTTAGGATTGGGGATTCGAAGTGGGGGCACTTCGCTTGGGGTGGGGGAGAATTTGTAGCGATTTTTTAGATGGGGATTTTTGCGGTGCCGAATTGGCAATAATGGGAGTGGCCCTCCAGGATTCATTTTCAGCTGGAGGATTGTTGCTGTTTCGAAACTTGTTAATGTTTACTAATTTAAAATGTTCAAAATTATCTAAAAACAAACAAACTATTGTGCTAATTTTTGATTAAAGTGTATTCTTTTGTTTTGTTTGAATTTTGATTTAACCAAGCATTTAAATAGTGTAGATAGTTTGTGTCGATTTTTAGCTAGTGGCATGGCAGGCGTTGATTGGCTGGCAGGCTGGTGCTTGTACCTGGTGACGTAGTCTGCGTTGTCTTCTTCATGCTTGTCGTCGATAAAATGGTGTACTTGGTGGACAGCTTTTGGCATGAGTGGCTGTAGCTTTCGGAGTTCGTGGCAACGAACTTGGTTTCCTGCGTTAAACAAGATGTAAACCCACGCAATGTTAATAGTCCTTCATCTTCATTCCTGGTGGTGTGAGCCGAGTTGGGACTGGAGAAACGCCTTTCTGTGGTCAGCAGGTGCTGGCGTGGTGACCCCCAACACTCGGCACGGATTTTGGTTATCTTCAGTTTGGCTGGCTGTCCATTCCGTCATGTAGAGGGAGGATTTTGTTCATCCGAAATTGGTTCCTGGAAGGAAGAGGTTGTTGGCCGGCAAACACATCTTTCGTCTGTACCTTGAGTAGAAAGCTGCAATGCAGGGTAAACGTTACAATTGATTCCATTTAGGCCTTATTTCTACGAGAAGCTACAGTGTGCACGTGGTAGTCACATAGAGAAAAGAACTGTCAAAATTGGATTTCATAAAACGTTTCTGGTCAAATACAAAATGAACAATAAATGTGCCATGCCATGCCAGTTATTTTTCGCCAAGTAGGGAATGTAGGGGTTATTTTTTTGTTTGTTGTTGCGTATAATTTAGAGACGCTTACGAGAAATTTAATGGGAGTTAGTACTTCCGAATGGTCACAACGTTGGGGTTGTAGGCTACTCAATTAGTGCTTTTGCACTTAAGGTGAAATTAATGTTAGTTAACTTTCTCAAGATTCCGGGTGTTGAGAAAGCATTTGAGGTTTAACTTGTTCTATTCAAAACCATGGGTAAAAGGAGGTTGGCTCCTAGGTTTGGCTGCTGCAATGATTTTATTTTGCTCGTGTATGGGCCGAGTTCAGTCATAGCCTACTTAAATTTTGGGTGAAATAATCATACCAGAAATGCGAGCATTACCAAGAATCTCATGCTTGTCTGTTGTTAAGTGTTTGAATTTGGTGTGCGATGAATTTGTAGGCTACGGAATTTTAGGGCTCTTGGGTCTGTTGAAAATTATATTTCGGGGGTGTAGCCTAATCTATTTTCTATGAAGATAATATTTGATATATTATTAAGTTTTTGTACAGTTTATTTCTTGAAGTTGGCAAATACACTTAAAATTAACACTCTGTTCTGTATGAATGAGGAGTTCACCATATGGTGCTTGAATAAAAGTGTATGTTCTGTTATTGAACCTTTGGTTTTGTATTGCATGAGTACAAACTGCACCTGGGTGCTCTTAGGGTGGGATTTAAATGAAGCAACTCACCTTGGGCACAAAGGGAATTAAGGGTGACACAGGGTCTTAAAATTAATTCCAATTAATTCCGCTTCAGTGGACGGCCAGGAGAACAATGGGAAAGTCGGTTTGGTAAAGGGGTTTGGTGCAGAGCCGTTTGAAGGAGTAGGCCAAATTAAGTTTTCAACTCATGAACTTTGGGAAAGGCCTTTACATTGGGATATTAGACTCTTGATTGATTATTTACATGATGAAAAGGCTCTTGTTAAAGCTTAGTACTTTGATTTGGGTAATGAATAAATCATTACTATTAGATTTAATAAGCTTTAACGGTAAACTGCAGTGCTACACACCACAACTAGGTTGGGGGGGGGGGGGGAGACGGAGTTTTAATGCACAGACTGACTTTGGGAACAGATCTTTGCACGATATATTGTTTTAATTGAAGGAAAATCTAGTTATTGCATTCGGATGGTCACAGTCGGAGTTTTGGTAGAGAATTAAGGCAAAAATATTTACATAAAAATCCGTGTCCGGTGATTGCCGATGTCGAATTAGTTTGGACTAATGGTAGCGTTCTGGGGGCAAAAGATTATTAATAAAGTATAAAATGGATAAATAAACTAGCTTAGTGAATGCTATAACGCATTAAATTAATTTGGATGTTTAACGTTAAAGTTAAAAGACAGGTAACGATCGTTGTGGAAATTTTTCATAGAAGTTGCAGCTGTTCAACATAATAAAAAATATCACACTTAAAATGGTTGGCTGTATCCACATGTATGTGAGATTAAGTACCAAAGGCAGCCCCTCCTAAGTCACAACTAAGCTAGTGTCTGTGGGCTTTTTGCCCGAAAATAAAAGTAATAAAATCGAAATACAAGCTACAAGTTTTTAATAATGGCGGCCATGATGATGGAGCACTGCGGTAATTTTGGAGCAGTTTTCAAATGGCGATTGTGAGACTTAAGGATGGAATTTTGAAGATTGTGCTTCCCGAAGAGTTAGCTATTGTGTCAGGCTATTAAATGGTTCCAAGATGGGCCGTTTTAGTCCATTGTTAAAGATTTGGCTGAGGGTAAAGGTCAGAGGTCTTTTTGCGTTTTGGTGCGCTCAAGAAAAAAAAATTGTTCATTGGAAAAACGAAGTTTTTTCGGCGGCCGGCGTTGACAACATTATTTAGGGCACAGTTGTTCTCTAGTCATAAGCTCTACTGTGATTAAAATAAATTATGTAACTTATACAATAGACAAATTATATGATGCTTCTTAATTAATTTTGTAGCAGAAAAACTACGATTTAAGGGGTGGATGTTAGCTCCATTATTTCGCGATTTTGATTTTAAAACCATTTTTTTGTAGGAGGAGGGTAACTTCAACTACAAAATACCAGAGGCTACATCATAGGGAGAGCCAGAGTCAGATTGAGAAAGACGTCCTTTGTTGAATAATCTGAGACAGTCAGCATAGTTATACTACTTGCGGTTTTATTTTATGAAGAATAGACAATGATGTAGTACAATAATGTACCACATAGATTGCGTAGCTGAATCATAATGGGGTGGAGAACTATTCAAACAAAAATAGGAAAATAGTTATTTGTAGTAGTTATTTTGCTGATATTTCTGCAAGTTTTATTCTTGTATATTTTTAATACTTGTCAGGACACTAATTAATCCTTATATTGTGTATTGCAGATTTTTGTTTGTTTCTTATAATTGTTGGGTACAACTTTATAGGTTTTTTTTTCATAAATTGGTCTTCCTGTACCGACTTACTATATCTAGCTGAATGTTTTATTTCAGTATGTGCAAACGTCGGTTTTGAAAACCCTGCAACAGCAGCTTGTAAAAATGGAGGTGTAACCGATAATAATACGGTAAGTTAGTTCTTTACTGATTACTGCATGTAACAGAAGCGTATGTTCAACAGACACTGTAGAAAAAAAATTTAATTTTTCCTTTGAGCTTGGCAGAAGGTCTGGTCCCTGCATCCGAGCCTGGCCCTTCATATCAAAATGAATTTAAAGTCTTGGAGTGACCGAGTCAGCCATGCCTAATGCATAGCATTAACTAACTAGACAGAAAACTAGCAGTTTTAATGGGTGAGTGCAGCACAGTTTCCTGTGTGCAAACATTTTTTTGATGCTGGAAGTGGCGTCTCCCATAAACGGTCGATAAAATACATATTAGTGTGTATAGATATAAAGGATGATGGCGCTCAATCAGATCCGAAGTGAGAAAAGGCCAAACGGTTTTCTTTCTCCCCTACTAGACAAGTGACACCAGGACAAGCGACACAAGCCTTGATCAGTTCCTTGGTCAGCTTTGTCTTGGATTTGCCAGTTGCAACACAGATGAATCCTCCACATGCGACAAAGTCAGTAGAACAGCCCAGAGATCCGAACCTTCTTAGCTTCTAGGGACTGCATGCAATTATGGTAAGAAATCCTGGAAGAAATCCTTCAGAATGCCTCGAGAAAGTGTCGGACCACCTTCTCGTCATACTTTCTTCATCCTCTCGAAGTGGCTGCTTTCTCTTCACTTTGACCTTTCACTGTACACCAACTAGAAGATTCACGGTACTCACTAGGCATCCACCTACAACCCGGAGGCTACGACGGCATCTGCCCACCTCCAGTTTGTCGAAATCTCAACGATGCAGAAATTTAATTGAAGGATGGTATTCTGTGATTAAAAAAATATACCGTAAATCCTCTATTTGTGGCTGGGTCCTCAATTGTAGCCGGGTGTTTTTCCAATCATGAATTAGTAGTAGCCAGTCCCTTTGTAGCCTGGTCAAAACGACTTGATTTTGATAAAATTCTATAAAAGAGCACGTTCGTCACATACCAAACACTGTATCCAAATTAAAGAGTAATGGTAAAAGCATTCATGTGATATTATTTACCGTTTTTAATGTTGGTCACATGTTCTACATGTATTGATACCGTAAATTTTCTATCTAAATTCTGGAGTAGCTGGTCTGTAGTTCGGGTCAATCCGCTCAATTTTTAACCAGTAGCCCGGGCTACAAATATAGGATTTATGGTATTTTCCATTCCTCTGCTTTCAATGGAAAACATGTTTTTATCACTAGAATACCTACCTAATTACCCACCCTTCCTCCCTTGACTGTTGTCACTTACTATAGAACTGAACAATAAAGTTGGTCGCTGTTCAACAGCTTTGCGGCACTTGAAGTGTATGGAATGGGCTATACAGAGGGTCTGTTGGTGAGATGCATGCAGGATTTTAAGCTCTGTCAGGAATTTTCATCTTTAAAAACAATGCAAAAATGAGTTGAGTAGCTCTTCTAGTGAAAAAAATGTAAATTTTAACACTGATTAAAATTAGTTTCTAGTTGCCAGTGCTTGTAACGCCCCCGGTTTCCCTGGTGTACATGGAGTTTCAGCCTAAGGTTCTACGGTGTTTACGATGACTTTTACAGCATAAGCACAACTTTGGGCTACAGTCCCAACATGGGGAATGGAGCGCCGGGTCCTAATTAAAGGGGCCTAACCTTAATACTGTTGGTAATCACTGCCACCAACGGTGGATTTAACTGTTTAAAATAGCTAAAATTAATGATGGGCTACATCTTTCGTTGCTTCATTACACCAACAAAGCTGGCGACGGTCCATCCATTGGTCAAAGGAGGGGACTTGGGTCTCATTCGCTCGCAATGAGTTAACTTTCGAAGTTTTCAGCAGACCCCTTTTGTCTGCGCTTGAGGACTTAACGACGATTGGCGGAAGCACTATGGGGGTTTGGGGCTTGACCCATCCCGCGGGGCTGGTTTGATTACTGGGGCTTCTACGTTTCTTTGATTGACATGGGCCGTTTCTGACGGGGGGCGTAGCCACCTCGGCTGGCAGGGAAGAAAAATCACGGGGCGTGGCGGTTACTGGTCTGCGCAGTAGGCGTAGTGTATCTAATCCTGATACGCCCAAAACGACATCGAAGGCTGAATTGTTGACCGGTGTAATGCATGCTGCTGATTTTAAAACTGTGCCATCATCTAACTTTAGGCTTAGATTTACCTGGGTTAATGTAAACACTTGGCCACTCAAGGCAGTTTGACATTTAATTTTAGGTTTCAAACGGGGCCAATTTCTTGCGAGTTTGGCGCTAACTAGCGAAACTGAGCTTCCAAAGTCGCATAAAATATTGATTTTATTTTTCCCTATGCTACCGGACAGAGTACTAGCCTTAAGAATTTCCCTAGCATTTTTCCCAACTGGGAAACATGCAATAGCTTGCTGAAGTTTAGAGTTACGTTCGGGACATTCACTACGAAAATGTTGGGGGAATCGCAAATGTAGCAACGCCTAACTCTATTTGATTTAGGGTTAGTTTTTTCACTAGCACTAATGTTTATGGCAGAGTCCCATCCTGGGTTATCTGCGTTTACATCGACAGATCCGGCCGGATTAGCTGTCGTGTTGTAGTTTGGTCTGTTACCACGTTGTTGACCAGATGGTTTAGAACCCTGGTTTGACGATACAGCTTTGGGGTGTGTTTTGGCTGCACAGGTGGCAGTTTCGGTAGCAATTTGTTTATTGCGGGTTGTGAATTGTCAAAAGTTGGGCTGCTTCAGCCAACTTCCCTAACTTAATTTGATCTGGGATCCACTTTCTAAGTTGGGTAGGGCAAGATTTATAAAATTGCTCTAAAGGCATTAGATTAACAAGTTTGTTGTAATCTCCGTTAACTATAGCTAAAGCTAACCACCTAGTAAATAACGTCTCTAGCTCAAAAGCGTAGTCGTGATATTGCATGTCAACTTCTTTTTCGAGGGAACGAAATTGGGTTTGTAAAGACTCTTTAGTTTGGACAAAACGGGCAAGCAATTTATTTTTGACTATTTCGTAGTCCTGCATTTCAGCGTCCGAAAGCTGATCACAAACTTTAATTAAAACCTTACCGACGAGGGGTTGTAGTCCCGTGACCCATTGGTCTCTAGGGATTTTTTGACTAGTCATTGTTTGTTCAAAAATCTTAAGGAAACTGTTGATTTCAGTTTTTGGCGTCCACTTATTGACCAAACGAACTACGTTGGCAATTTTACCATATTTTGCAACTGGATTTGGGGGAACTTGGGGAAGCGCCGTTAGCTCCGTTTGGAGCAGGGTTAAGATTTAAGGTAGCAGCGTTTAGCTTTGCTAGTTCTAGCTGCTTGTCCAGTTTAGCTAATTCCATAGCACTGGCACGATCACTAATTTGGGCTTCTCGGTCTCGAATTTGAGCCTCTTGATCTTTAAGGCTAATTCATGAGCACGATGTTTATCTGCGTCTGCTACTTCAAGTGCTCTTAATTTAAGTTCTTCAGCTTTAAGTAAGAGTTCATTTTCTTTAGCGGCTAATTCTTTTTTGGCAAAAATAGCGGCTTCAAGTCTCCTTTCAATAGCATTAGCTAGTGCATCGGAAAGTTCGACTAAATCCAATTTACCATCTTCGAGGGCTGCTCGTAAGATTTTCTGAGATTCGGCTCTAGAATCGCTAACTGTAAAGCCTGGGTTTAAACAAGCTTCTTTAAATCCTTGTTTTGCAAATCACGGATGATTTCTTCTAATTCTTCCATTTCGGACATATTAGGTGTAACGTTTAACGTGGTTTCAAAATAAAGCTTTTATAAATGAAACAAAAATTAAATGCAGCCGCATAAAATTTAACGTTAGGTTTGAGCAGAGCGAATTACTTAAAAAACTTCTCTCCCAAATTCAGTAAGATTGCACACAAAAAAATACACTTTCAAGACCCCTAGCACTCTGGTATATGAATAGCTAAATTGCATAAATGCTATGAACTACAACACTCGGCTTGGCGGCCTCTAAGCATATCTCTTGTACACTTTCCCAATTTTTGTACAATCACTGTACGGTCAGTCTGTCCTTCCGTTCCAACGAGTAGTACTGGAAGTCCGGCACTGTTTTTTGGAGTCGATCGTCACTGGCGGTCAAATCCACGGGACCTTGGGGAATCACACACAAAATCCTCGGCTTGGCTGAACGGAGCACCTGCTTCTTTTTACGGACGGTTTCACCAACGGCGTCGGTTGGGGTAGAGGCATCTCACGGCTGGTGGACGTCTACTGGAAGCGGCAACCGTTGCTTCCGGCCGCCGGCAGTTGTTGAAGCTGCTGGGTGGGGGTTGTACTATTTTTTTGCTTTAGTACGACATCTGCTTCGTGTTTTTTTTTAGCTTTGTCACAGGCATCTACTTCGTGGCCATGTTTAACGGGACCACAGACGTCTAGTTGGAAGTGGCTTGCATCCTTCTAGGCTTGTAGTATGGCAGGGGGGAAACGCTTGACGGGAACAGCACCTGTTCATCCCACCACTGCCACCAGTTGTAACGGTGGACGCTACGACGGCTTAGGTGCTTGTAACACCCCCGGTTTTCCTGGTGTTCATGGAGTTTCAGTGTAAGGTTCTACGGTTTTTGCGACAACTTTTACGGCATAAGCACAACTTTGGGCTACAGTCCCAGCATGGGGGATGGAGAGCTGGGTCCTAATTAAAGGGACCTAACCTTAATACTGTTGGTAATCACTGCCACCAACGGTGGAGTTAATTGTTTAAAATAGCTAAAATTAATGATGGGCTACATTTTTATTTTACACTAAAACAAAATAATCAATCTAGCAATCGAACTGAAGCTTAAAACTCCTGGTTTTATTTTTGCAACAGAGAATAAAAGAAACACTTTACATCGTAGTTTGCTTCGAAAAGCTTTTGAATCAAATTAATTAAAAGCAACAAGTTTGAATTTACAACAAAAGTTCACAAGAATTCAGACAAACAATGCTTGTGTTTGAATAAAGTTAAATTTTTACATTAGAAAAAGTAATACTGAGTGCTCCCGGAAACACCCGCAAGACTGAACAGCCGCAACTGATAGCAGTCTGTCTGACAGTATGTTTCATACACGATCAACCGTCCACAGTTATGTTTCTAAGTTTTCCAAGTACAAAAGATCAACCTCCCTTAGTTCCCGCAGAAACTGTTCTAAGAAATCAAAGCCCGGCAATTTTATACTTGGGCATCAGTCTTTTTCCTTTGACTTCCACAAAGATCAAAACCGTCAGTATAAATTAAAAATCCATTTAAAGTAAACTAGAAAAATTGGTTTTGAGGAAGAGCACCACTCTTACGTTATGGTGTGAGAGAACTTAATATGCCGCTTAAGGTGTCACCACCATAATTTTCTCTAAGCTAGCGGTTAAGTTTACGAATTTAAACTATGAACTTAGAATATGGAGGTCCTAAACTAAACTTTTATAAGCTAAATATACGAACCACTACCATTTTGCCCGGCATGGCATCCCCCGGACATAGCGTTTCCACTCCCGACTGCCGTGACCCTTCTAGCTTGAGAGATCTGTGAGCCGTGCTGTGGGTTGAGGGTTGGGGGGCCTTTTTATGTTGGAGCAGCGGATTTTCTGGACCAAGGCGCGGACGCCGAGGAGAACTGCGGGGGTCTGATTGGCTGAGGGCCAGGAGAACAATGGAAAGTGGGAGAAGTCGGTTGAACAAATGGACTGGGTGCAGAGCCGTTTGAAGGAGTAGGGACATGTAAAGATAGGCCAGTTTGAGTTTTACTCAAGTGAACTTTGGGAAAAGGCTGGGAAACGCTTCCTTTCGCGACTTTCTGGGCACGAGTTTCAGTTTCGGGTTTGGTTTCATTTACTGCGGACCTGCGCGTGATGATAATGATGACCACGTTCAAATTGCCGCCATATTTGATTCTAGCTGAAAACATCCGATCCCCACACTGACAACGCATAAACATGCTGTTGTTGGAGGAAACATGTTGCCCGGTTAGAGTAAATGACTCAACTTCGTGGTGCCTGGATAATGTATAACCTGCTTAACAATCACGAAACAATTCGTCAGTTTTAAGTGCCAGCAAACAACAAGTGCTTCGATGCGTCGATGGCGTCTATGTTGGTGTTGAGACTCGACCATCTGAACGAGACTAAATTAGTGGAGAGAAGGCGAGAAGAATTCAAAACGTGAAAAGGTAAGCAAAGTTCTGTGATGCTGTGTGGTCTAACATAATTTTGTGAGATTCGTTTCTTATTCGAAACAGAATTTGTTTAATTTGTTGCTTGCTTCTTGAGGTTAGGGTCAAAAGTAATCACTATTTAATAATTAATTAATTTCTGTTGCGTGTTCTTCTCGGTGCCGGCTGCCTAATTAGTTCGTCGAGCCCTTCAATCCATTTTTTCCGATCCACAGTATTTCTCTCCCCTCCCCCTCCCCCAACCAAAGAACAGAAAATCCCCTCCCTCTTTCCCTTATTACTGTGAGAGCTAATTATAAACTAAACGCCCAATGAATCGAACTGTCTGAGGCAATAACATCACCTATGGGAAATGTTGCCAAAGATGATAGAATTTTCCTGATCTCACCTTCACAAGACAGCTAGGATCTCAAAATTATTTTATCTAAGTCACAACAGCCTCTAACCACATAGACTAATGCCCTGTGGAAAGATTTGGATTACAAAAATATGCCCCAGTTTTTAGATCGGCAATCGCTTCCATGAGTTTTCGCTTATCTTTTTTTTTGTTTGTTCTGTTAAACGGACACTACGGCCAGGAAAATTACGGCTTATGGGCAGAAAAACAGAATCCTCCGCGATCAACCTATCGTTGAACTAAAATTATCTTAAATGAAAAAAAAAGACCAGGAAAGAGGTTCTAATGAACCGTTAGTTAGCTACAGGTTGGGTCCGCTGCGGTTTTTTTTTTTTAACAAGAGTGCCTACCGTACTCTAATTTTGTGACGAGCCCCTGAATAATATGGAATTCAATTGAGCATGATTAAGCCTATTGATAAATAAATGCAGATGCAAACTTATTTGCAAAAAAAGCTACGGAAGTCAGCATTTATATTTCCCTACTTTGTAGAAAGTTGCCTGCATGAAACTATTTTAATTTATTGCACTGCTGCTTTATCATTGTTACACCATACACCCTGTGAATAAAAAAGTCATTACACAATCGCTTGCTTTAGGATGGAAAGGGAAATTAAGTTAGTGTGTTTATTTACAATTTTTTTTTCACATTTGTTCGCTGAAATTTAAATGTGAAAATAAAAACTGCCACCCCGCATGGTGAATTTCGCTGTAAAATCCTGTAAAACAAGTCTTTTTTTCTATTGCTACTATCGTCATTAGTTCGCAAGACCCTTTATCCCAACGCAGTGTACAATTTTAATCCTATTTTCGTCCTTGAAAACACACCGTGCAGCAAATGTAACATGGCCAGATAAGCCCCCCCAAACACTACCGTACGTCTTCTGCAATTCCAAGCCCAAAGGCAACAGATGTCTCCCCTCCCCTCATTTAATCCTCTTCAGGAAAGCTGCCTGTTCCAGCTCACTCTAGAAAAGAGAGTACATGCGTGCGTTGGCAGGTTGCCAACTTGTTTACATCCACAGAAGTGGAGCTAGTTTTCCTGCCTCTCTTTCTAAGGCAAATTCCCCACCGATACAACATTTTGATTTCGAGCAACATGCGCCTTTTCTCAATTAAAAGGGAAGGGGCAGA
>JAHWFP010130618.1:37307-47794 GCA_023313725.1 Lithobius niger
GTGTCAGCAAAGCTGATTTTATAAAAATATTTCCAACGGCACTTTAAAGTCCACGAAATGTTGGAAAATACCAAAAATGCAACAACTTCTGACCCCACTGGGGAAGCTCACAACACTCCCCCAGGCCCCCTAGCTGCTGTTAATTTCTCCCTCCACATTATTCGGCTAAATGGCTAGTTTTGCCCCCACATTACTAAACCCTAGTTGCGCCACTGGTTCACAATACTAAAACAGACAATTTGGTAACCAAGCTAAAAAAAAAAAGACACTTTGGAACCTTGGTTAACCTTGAATAACGTTTCCTTTTAGCCTTATTTAGGCTACCTTTTGTGCCCATGTACCCTTATGTATCCTACACGTTTCACATTTTCGTTTTTGATCCTGTTTAATCTTTTCTACCCTATGTACCTTCATGGTCCTTTCTTGCCCATTTTTACCCTTCACTTTCGTACCGTTTGGTGCTTCATATCCTTCCGTGCTCTATGTCCCTTTGCGTGTTATGTAGGCCAGTTATGTAACACTATGCAAATCTGAAGAATGGCCACTTTCATGTCCTAGTGAGGGTTCGCATAAAGATATTGTACAACGTAAATAAACCTAACCATGTAAAAATTGGCGAAAAGTAGCGCTTCTATGACGACTGCTACTGTGGAACGCATTCTGAACATTACCTTCAAAAGAGCAGAATATTTCCCATTTTTCGCACATTCCAACAAGAGGACTAATCTTTATTGTGGGATTGCGCGAAAAATGGAGAAATTCTGCTCTTTCGAAGGTAATGTTAAAAAGTGGTATTTTACGTTGAGGTTTCACGATAAAATTCAATAAATGACAACTCACTGAACTATTTGGTGAAAATCGGCGAATTTTCAATCTGGACTCAAGTTATTTACACAACACACGGAAAAGCATGCTCGACTACATCGGATATTCTTCAACTGTGCAGTGTTTGTTTCCAACTACCTTGAGCTCCAACGTTGTTTACAGAATTCCGTGCCTAAAATGCCCTAGGTTACTACCTACATTGGGCACACCAAACGCCTCAAACACAAAATTCTGAACACAAACTGCTATTTAGCAGTTCAATCTTATGATGGGACTGGGTGTGCTCCATGTTGACAATGCACATTGCAAAAACAATTATATTCAGACTTGCACTAGAAAACCCAGCACCAAAACCAAACTAGCCCAATCATAACAAGAGCAATAAAACAATAAAAATTTCACACCAAACAAACACTGCAAATTGAAGAAGATCCGAGTAGTCGAGCGTGTTTTTTTGGCCTGATGAAGCTTCAAGTCCTGAGTTGAAAATTTGACGATATGCACAAATAGATCAATGAGTTGACATTATGTAATAGATATCCGTGAAGTAGACCGGGTTATCCCGAAATAATTGCTCGTCTGCGAGAAACGGAACAGTCCAAAGATCGAGAGGTTGCGAAATCGCACGAGCGTGCTAGCGCGAGTTTGATTTTGCTACCCCTAGATCTTTGGACTGTTCCGTTTCGAGCAGACGAGCAATTATTTCGGGATAACCCGGTCTAATTCACGGATATGTGTTTTAATGCTAAGGTGTGACGTCGAGCCAACATGTCTAGTTATTTGAGATTAAAAAAAAATTTATTTGAAAATTTTATTTGTGAATTATGACGTAAATTCCTGAACTCAAACTTCCGGTGTAACCTTCCTGTCTGCGAAAGTCTCACGTACGCGAGGACGTCCCTATATCCAGTCCCAGTCACCGACATTTGTGTTTAAGGTAAAACCGTATTTTTTCTACTTTATTAGTTTAAATAAGATATAGCGTATAAAATGCGCTATTCGCTTGAGTCTCGTAGGTTTTTAAGTGTGTTTAGAAGGTGTCAGTAGGCTAGTTTTCGTACCGTCGGAACGAAAGGTTGTCGGAGGGTTCGGCTTGGACTATTCATTCGTGGGTGGGGGTGGGGAGGGGGCTAGCATCGTACGCGAGGTTTTTTTTTTTCGTGTTAGTGCGTAAAATGTCGCCAGGTTATAAATGTGCTGTTCGCTTGAGTATCGTATGTTTTTAGGTGTATTTAGGTGTGTTTACAAGTGTCGGTAGCCTAGTTTTAGTACTGTCAGAGTGAAAGGTTGGAGGATTGGACCATTCCTGCACGGGTGTGGTCCTAGCATAGTAGCCTACGCGAGGTTTTTTTTTTTTCGTGTTAGTACGATAAATGTCGCAGGTTGCAAATGTGCTTATTTATGTTGGTTGAATTTGTTTTGTGTACGGTAGTTTTGCAAAGTATGTCACGTGGTAGAGCAGTGGTTGTGTGGAGCGCGGAAAAAGTGTTAGATTATTAAAAAAAAGTGTGGGTTATCAAAATTAACCCATGGTCACGTGTGTGGGTTTTCAGATTAACCGTATATAACGGCTACACTTTTAGCATTGGGATGTGTTGGCGTGACGTCACCGCCATGCATTAATAACTTTTACCTGACCAACCTTACTTTTTCACCTTTGGTCGTTTCGTGATGTTACCAAGATAAACCCCAGCACTGCATTATTTTGATTTTTGCAGAAACTAAGAAACAAGCCATCTTAATTTTTAAAAATGACATGCTAATTTATACACTCCAGGTATCTTTACTGATATTCTTGAAGACTGTTCGGAAGCTGTTACATTATTGCTCTTGTGTAGTTTCTAAGGACGGGAAAAAAATTGCGGCTATTAGTGTTGCACGGTAAATCGGTACTCACGGTATTGATGATAAAAAAAAAATTACTGTATCAGTATCATTCCTATTTTAGCACCACGGTATTACCATGATGCTGACGACCATTCAAGAACCAGCTTTACTCTCTTTTTGATGGCAACAATTCTTTAAACTAAATTCGCACAAATAGGCGCCGATACGGACGTGAGAAATTTGCACGAGGGAGTGAATCTGATCACACTGCTAGGCAGATGAAGTGCCCACATTTCTGAAGGAAGTGTGGGGGGGGGGGCAGCTCTTCAGTAACAAGCATGTCCCAACGTGTCTGTTTTGTCGATGCCATAATAACGTCCAATCAAGAAGAAAGCGAAGGCCTGCTTTTAGTAAAAAAATAAAACGCAAAGCGCCATATTTGATTCTTTTGTGCTCAAGTGGATAATGCGCAAAATTATTTCCTAAATTACCGTAGACCGCCTTTTTCAGAACCGTACCGTACCGTCCTACGAAAACTTAATGCCATGTAACACTAACGGCTATGCAACAAATTTGTTGGGTTTATGGGCAAGTTTATAAATACAAGTTTTTTCAAGCAAGCTTACTGGTACGGTACCCCAAAAATTAAGCCTCATTCTCTCTCTCTCTCCTCCCCCCCCCCCATATAAAAATTATAATTAGTATAATTTGGTTTCTTTTTTTATTTTTGTCGGTACATTTGATCTGGATATTTGTAATTGATTTTTCCTATTTTTTTTAGACATGGGACTACAACAAAAATCACTAATGGGTTTCAACAGTTGAAGAGACGAATAAGATACCAGATCAGCGATGTCAGTGTTGAAATCTTCCTTTGTAGACTGTTAAACCGATTCATCTGGGAGCCGATTTCAATAAACTACACACATCATATATATGCAGAAACAAGTTCGTCAAGAATTCTTTTCAGTCTGTAACTGTCATCAAAAGGGGGTCCTAGTATGTAGTGCCAAACTGGAAGTTGAATGCTTTGCAACGTGTCATCATCCCACAACAGTCCAACCAGATAAAAACAAAGACCTAAAACTGAAGACCATGGACAAACCTAAAAAAATGGTTTTGAAGGAACAAATATCCATAATCCCTAGAAAATGCCAGCATCCTATTTGTCAGTGTGCAAACTGACCGCAATTAAATTGAATTTTAAATAATAATTTCAGTTTCCAATAAATTTTTTATGCCTGTAAACATAGCACCTTGCTTTCACTTAGCCTATCTACATATCGCACCGTTAACACAGAATACTGACCAGGGCTCGAAACAAAACCTGATAGCGCAGTCAGCTCACGGCATGTTTTGCAGTCGACAATTAAAATATTGCTTGCATCATTTCTAGTGAGGCGGCAACAATCAAGTTGCTTTACCTCAAGTTATTTGTCATGTAGTATTCAGTGTTTTTTTTTTAGTTTTGGCCAATGTAACAGCCTAGTGGTATGAGTTAGCAGCTTGAAATTGTTACTATTGAAAAGCCCGTTTCAAGCCGGTCAAAATTTGACTGTTAAGAGCTGAACTAAAACCAATTTTTACAGTTAGACTCCTTCCTATTCCCTTGCTTAAAACTGACTCCCTTCTTCAGTCATTATTTTACCGTCGCAACACAATCTTTTATTAGGCTACTGAAGGTTAGTTGTTTGAGCAGAGTTTATTTTGAGAAACTAACGTAGGGGTCTTTGCGTGTGCTGGGAATTCTTGACACTGTTGACAAGGACCCACCTGCCAAGTTCACTGTCATGTTATTTGGTAATCTTTTAACAAAGTTCTCAAATTCTCTGTTAAGAAAAAAAATGCTGTTGTCTAGTCATTTAAGACTGGTTTTGCGAGAGAGAAGTGCTGTACGGACGGTTACTGCATTTGACAAGGCCTGCTGAACGGAGGGACGGCTTTCCATCTTCTTGTGAAGTGCAGGGAGAGTATTGGATGGACCAGTTGCAGTGTGTTAGTTAGTAGTTCATCTTTGTTTCTCATGATGATGGAGATTGACTTGAACGACCGTAGGGGATTCTCTGGTTGTATTTGAGTGAAACAGGGTGGTTGTTTTTTGCCATGTAATGTTGCATTGTGGGAAAAACGTGCGTATACAGCTCAAGACTCACACCTACGGGCGCTCGTGTCGATCCCAATCAAAAACCAGAGAAACGAAAATGAACTACTGATGAACATTCAGCCCCCTGCCTATCCATACTGCAACCTATCCATACTGCAACTGGTCCATCCAAAGACAACTTGCAAGAAGTCGGAAAAGCAGATAATAACTAAGTCTCCAACAACACAAACTTACGAGCCTGATGAACACTAACGTGTTGGGCAACCCACAATAACACTAAGTTGAACTGACTGTTCGTTGAAAATTCAGTGCTTACAAACTTTTGGAAAAAGCTTAAAAATACATTCTGCAGTTTCCCAATTCCACAAAATCCCCAGTAGGAACCCAATTTTTTACGGTTAAACACCTTGCTTTAAAACACACTCAAACCTTCCCTTTTTCTTTAAAATTATTTTATTTTCACAAAACAAACCGTTGTCATACTTTTTATTCAGCTAATAGGGTCTACTGAAACTTTCAGTTACTTGTTTGAGCTCTGTTTACTTTGAGAGATTAAAATAGGGGCCTTTGTATGCTCTTGAAGTTCTTGACACATTTGCTCAAATCTTCATGCTAACTAACTGGTTAGCTGGCATATTGGCGAATACTAGGGATGGGTCGGTAACCGAAACCGAATTTTCGGTTTTTACTGAAAACCGACACCGAAACCGATTCGGATTTTGTGTACGTTTTTCGTACGATGTTCGAAAATCAAGAAATGATTTGTTGTTTTAAATTTTTTAAATAATTATCATTTTCTACGTATAAATGACAGCAAAGCTCCTAGCTAGTAAAACAAAAATAGTAGAGGAAAATGGTGCCACAGCTAGACCCACAGTCTATGACGCTGCTGAAAGTGAAAGCAGGAGTAAGATGAAGCTAGTAATACTACTGTTGCAAGAAAAAAAATTTGGAAAATCTGGTTGGGGTGGATGGTGGCAAAAACCGATACCGAAACCGAGGTTTTTTGGGTGTGAAAACCGAAACCGGAACCGAAATCAAAAAAATGAAACCGACCCATCCCTAGCGAATACAAGCAGCTTATTGGGAAAACATCGCAGTTTATACTGTGAAATGAACTCTTACATTTACAAGACAAAGTGTTTGTCTATGTTGTGAAAACCTACAAACATTTACTTAGCTACTTTTATGAACAGCTTGTGGAGACGAGTTGGCTTTCGAGTTAGTTCTGTTCAGGAGAACTTGGAGGTGTTTGCAAATTAGGAACTGCTGAAATGTTGAAAACAGTGTGGCCTACTTTTCAATCTTGAACCGACATAGGTTTGCACCATACTTATAGTCTTGTCTTGCACACTCAAGGACGCACGGAGCAGGGACTTGACTTGCACATCATCCTGAAAGGACCTGCGAAACGATAAAAAGAAAATAAGATGTGAATGTCATCTTTCGACGTCTTTGCAACAATGGAAAAGTAATATCACCTGAATATTATGACTACTAAAAAATTTTTATACCGAATTGATGATCAATTCTTCGGCAGCAGCAGTATTATTAGTCCGTCAAATGAAGAGGAATATTGCCAACCAAAGTTATCAGCATCCGGGTTTAACTAATGTATAGCTAAGCTAAGCACGAAACAATGTACTATTTAATATGCACCACATGATTCGTGATAAGCCTGCATTAAATAATTTTTGAAAAAAAAAGAACAAAAAAAAATTCTTTTTTCGACCTAGGCCTACCGACCCTATTTATTTCAGCAACTATCTGCGAAGCACACAACTAGCAGACCGTACTAGCAGTGTTGCATATACAATTTTATGGGCTAAAATTACTCTTTCAGTGTAGGTACACAAACCTCAAGTTGTTCTAATTGGAGAGTTGGACCAACACAATTAAAATCCAAAAATGTGTTGCAACTTTTTCCATGTTATGAGTGCATTGTCGACTTGGGCGAACCAACTTATCTAGGGCCAAATGGCAAGTGTCGTGTAACTCGCATTCATGAAGGTTCACCAGAGTTAGAAGACTTAGCGTTTACATATCTGAAAGATTAACACTCACCACTCTGGCGATAGTTCAGTGTAACCCAAATAACAATGTATCGGTTTAAAATTTCACACACTAGAATGGGTTTTTTTTAATAATTGGCTAAATTTTGACTGTCTTTGATGTTTGAGCCTATACATCATGTTAGGCCTACTGTATATTAGTTTTTTGCTGATGCCAATTAAACGTCATGATTCATTTTTTAATTAGGCTTTTCAAGACGAACCAAAAATATTAAGAAAAGACGGGTAAGGAGCTAGAAATTTAAGCCTCTAAACTTGGTATCTTTGTAACAACACAAACGCGTCCAAGTCCCCGTTCCCCAAAATGAGGAGGGTAGCCTATAGTTCAAAACACCAACCATCGCCCCAACTTCCCTAATACAGAGGACATTTCGTAAATCACAGCCCCTTCAAGTTACCATTTTTTTTGCCACTGGCTGGTTAGCTAGCTTTGACTAGTTGCCAGTTGTATGTGCGTTTATTGCCGCAAGGTATTTTTTTCTTGTTTACATTTACCTAGGCTAGTATCTAGTATTGTAAATAGGAACAATAAGGGTGGATTATGAATGGGCAAACTTTAATATGAGCAATAAGGCAAAACATTAAATTAAGCTAAATGAGGCGTCTGTACAAAATCCTATTAGGCTAGTGTAATAATTCTTGACACGAATTTGCTGCTGTACTGTCGTCATTTTGGCGACTAGACAACGTTTATGATCGCCAGACCACAAAAGTTAAAGCCATGTGGCGACTGGCCACTGCCAATCTTGATCAATATCTACTCCTTCCCCATCAATAAAAACTGCAAAGGAAAGAATTGACACCGCATCTACTTGGCCTAAAATAAGGAAATTGTCCCCTACACTACAAGTCGAGCTAGCCTAATGAAAGTTCTTGTAAAAAATATGCCTATCTTTCTAAACCCAGGGGAAGGGGAGGAACTCTTTTTTTCAGTTTCTGCGTAATCTAACAAAATCATGTGCTTGCTCGTTCTGGTGGGTTTTTTTTTTAATGAAGGTAGGATTATTCAAAATTAGAGGCAAGTTTCCTTTTCTAACAAAAATATTGGGGCAACTTCCATACAGTCCCATCTTTTTCTGAATGTTGAAGTCTCCCATCAGAGCCTACCCACTAAGTCAGGGGTCTCCAAACTGTGGCCTGTTGGCCAAATGCGGCCCGCGAAGCACTTTTGTCCGGCCCGTGTTTTATTTTCCCCATTTTTCAGTTATTTATCCTTTTGAAGGTAAATTTTCTGTTTCCCTGAGTGAAGTAAAGGTATTTTTTCGAAACTAGGAAGATTAGGACTTCGTTCAGGAATGGCTGATAAGCATCTGCATGCACTACTTCGTGTTGGAGTTTCCTTTTTAAATCTCAACATGGATAAATTGCCAAGTGAGAAGTGAGCACATAGTTTCCAACAGTAGTGCCCGGGGGATAAGAGTTTAGTGAGGACGAACTGTAACTTTGAGGAGGGGTGGAAAAATAATGTTATCTTAATTTATAAAAACACAACATAACCAGTGTGGGGTATTGGGACTAGGGCACTCCTGACTACACCCGGGAAGGGGGGAGGGGACGGGCACAGTGGAGCCCACTAATGCCAGATGAGGAAAAATCCGACCCCCAAAAAATAAAACAACTATATGGCCCTCAGTTCGAAAAGTTTGGGGACCCGTGCACTAAGTCAACAAGTATGCTGGGACCCAGGGACAAAAAATTTGATGTGGAGGCTTCTCCCGACCAAAATTTGAGGAAAAATTAGCTGGGCCTTGGTCGGAAATATTAGCAGGCCGAACGAAATTACCAAAACCCCGGGCGGGGAGTGGGAAGAGAAAAAAAAATCACTGGATAAAACCGGAGATTTACTCCGGAATCTCCCCCCCCCCCACCCTCTCAATATATACTTTTGACCCATTCCATTCAACCGTCACCGACAATCAGCTAAGTTTAAAAACAACCTGCTAAGTTTAAAAACTTAATGAAACTTAAAAAAACGACTCACCTGTACGAGTTCCAAGGTAGGTCTGCTTGTTTACTTTTGCTGGGATTATGGTGACTTGAAGGACGGTGACATTGAAGCAGACGAACTTAGCATAGTTGCAAAATACTGCACTATTTTCGAGTGGCTGATAATGAATTGACAACCTTTAACAAGCTGCAGGAATACATTTTGTATTACAAAAATCGTCTGGACTTCGGCGATCGCAGGAACTTGGACGATTACTGCGTTACGGTAGAAACACGTCAACGATCGGCCTTGTCTGGTCGAAAACTAATTGATCGAAACCACGAATTCCTGAAAATAGTCTCCACATGTCTTTGAACTTGATGGAACGTATGTAGTTTTTAAAACAATTGGCGGCATGTCGATTCAAGATTGAAGTGGAATTGATTTGACGGGAGTCAAGCACCGTCGAGGCCACCGTATGTTTTTAAGTCGGCCATATTTGTTTACAAGACAGGAGGCATTTGTGGACGCGCTGAAGTAGCTCGCCGTGAAATCCAATTCGCTATATTAAAATGATTGTTTTTTAGTTGTTTATTTATTTTTATGGTACAAGTGTACGTGTAAAACAATAATAATAATACCGTAGTAGTTTACTTTTGATTTTGTTTATATTTTATTAAACTTGTAATGATTAGTGACGATGGTGAATGCCAGGGAAAAAATGAATGTTTTATCGATTACGGCGCCTGGTATTCAGAATTCTAGGAACGGTTGTGGCCGCCACGCGGGGTTGAGGTCGCGCACATGCGGGTTTGCGAAATGGCTCGTGACTGTCATTCCAAAAGAAAACAAACATGTTCATTTGTTCCTGATATGACTGAATAATTACTTTCTGATTATTATGACGTATAACAGCACAGTTTGGCCTCAATCCCGGAGGGAGTTAAGATACTTTCCTATTTTTAAAATGAATAGGTCTAACCAGAAACTATCTTCTTGGTCTTTAAGGCTGCCACCACCGGTAGGTAAGTTTAAAAGCTAAGGGGGTTTAGAATAAAAATGGGCTACATCTTATTTAAACAGTTAGCAATTATCCAACACTAGAAAACGGACGTTTGTAGTTTAAAACTCTTTAGTTTTTAATAAAACAAACAAATGAAAATAAACACTTTACATTTTGGTTACTAGTTACATGAAGGCTTTTAAATTAAAGCAAGGAGGCTTTCCGTGAAAGCAAACGAATTTACATTTAGAAAATGCAAGAACAAAAGCAACAACTGGCTTTTAAATAAGTATACACAATTTCAACGAGAGAAAAGTAGGTTTTGGGTCCAATCCTGAAAACCCTCTAATTTAAACTCGCATCCGCTAAAGTCTTAATTAGTCTTAGACATATATCTCTTTCGCAAAAGAGCGCCCAAATCCTCAAGAGCCACTGTCTGCCGTTTAAATTAAAACGTGGTGTAAGATAAACAAAGGAACGTTGGTTTTTAGGAAGAGAACCACTCTGACATTACAGCAAGTAAAGACCGAAAATGCCGTTTGGCTTACTCCACTGTAAAATTTCTAAAACAAGAGATAAGTTAAAATTAAACTATAAAATTTAGAATGGGGGTCCTACAAGTAAACTTTCAATTTTAAACTAGAACGACATACTGACCACTACCTCTGCCCGGCATGGCAACCTTCAGAACGCGGCATCTCCACTCCTGACCGGCCGTGACCACCACTT
>JAHWFP010130619.1:0-38045 GCA_023313725.1 Lithobius niger
TTCGACCCTTACTTTAAACATTTAACGTTCCGTTTTTGTTTATTAATATAGTTTTAGATCAAACAAGCTGCGTTGTTAATTTCGAGACCAGTAGGCGTATTTACTTCGTAGATGCAGTTTTTTTCTGAGCTGAGCTGAATTGTTTCAAAGTGGAGAGCAACAATCACTGCTGAGCACGAGGCTTATCATTGCTATCTTGCTATCATTGCATCTTGCAAAGTAGTTGGAACAATAAGACCTCTGTAAGTGAAAACAAAACAATACGTGACCACAAAACAATAATGAGGCATTGTTAAGCCGCCGATTTAATTTCTTTCCCTTCCAGAAATGCCAAAGCCGCCGTGCTAAAGGCTTCAACTTTGCTCTACGAAAGCTTATTTGTTTACTTCTCAGAGAAAATTGTTTCATGCGAAGACTGTTGAGCGCACACATTTCTAAAATGGTGCATCCTGTGATCGGAGCCATTGGATACTCTGATTGAGTGAAACAAACTAAAATCAGCGTTTGTTAGCCAGTGTGCGCAAAAATTGAACGAAGAAACTAAATTCGGTGAAACATGGACACACACATGAGCAACCAAACCGTTAGTTAGGTTACATTTCCAACGTACCATCTTACCACTAACTTTTACGCCCGACTGCATAGATCTAATTGCTCTTTTATAACAATGAATATTTTATAACAAACAATCAATATTTGGGTTTGTTTCCTGCGAATTGTTTTCTTTTATCGCTCTTGCTTTGGCGTATCGCTTATTGAGTAGGCCATATTGTTTTCAAGCTCATTGTAATTAACAGTATAGTTTATATCATTATCCTACTTTCGTCCCAACCATTTTTAAAATGATGTGGTATAAATCCCGCATTCGCTTGACTGCAACAATGCTCAACAATGGTTTTGTACTTGTTCTGCATATTTATTTTGTACAATTTTATAATTCCAAAGTAGCAGTATGCTACTTTGGATCACTACCTGGATGTTCCAGCAGTATTAAATTTATAACATTACCTTCTTTAAGAACTTCAACAGCTCTATCGTCGGCATTGTTGTTCGATTCTGAAGTACCCCTTCAGCGAACAAGAGAAATAAGATATTGCCCCATCAAACTACACCCAATTTTTTAGTAACAATATCGTACGTATTCAAATTTTTAAAGCATTGCTGCTCAGTGGAAGGGACTGTTGCTCGATTCCGAATTTCTCCTTCGACGAACAGGGGAAATAAGGAATTACCCCGTCAGTCAACAACGAAATTATTGTAACAATACGACGCTTGGAACGTCGTATCAAAGCACACTGTTAAAGCATTGTTGCTCGATTATTGTGTGACCTTTGAACCGCTAGAACAAGCAAATGAGAACTACTCACTTCATCCGACAACGATATTTCAGTTCGGCGCTACTACCCGAAACGAAAGTAGGGTCAAAAGACTTATAGCGCATATTTTGCAAAAATGGGCCGGTGTAAGCGATTTAACGCATCTTTTGTAGAGCGACGTCCTTGGAGATGTAGATGATCCTTGGGGGCCTCGGACGATTTTATAACCCCCCCCCCCCTACCAAAATGTGCATTACATCGCTTAGACTGGCCCATTGTTGTAAAATCAATTCTATAACCATTACATATATAACATACTCGTTTTCGTTGTCCTATTATGAATTTGAATATTGACTTTGCTTTTTACGTCCTCTTTCAATTCTTCACTGAAACAGGTTGTATCCCTAATGCGTCAACGCCATTTTGCTTGGAGACGGGAATTACGAAGATTCATGTATCTTTTGGAGGGGTTATGCTGTCTCGCATTCAAGTATGAATACCAAAGGATGACTAAACTTTTTGCACTGACATGCATAACGAGTATGCTATTTACCATTAATTATTTCTTCAGTTATAACTTCAATGACGATATAGAGTGAGGAGGAATGGTTCAGTTGAGTCAATGTTTAAAACTGATTCTTCCTAACACAGATGTATTATTTCGTATTTATGTTTCACGTGAAATAAACAGCTTATATTATTTGGACCATAATTGCTGCGACGGCTGAGCTTACTTCTCCTTCCCACAACGACCTCTAGGATGGGATCAACGGCCTTTAGGGCTGGGACCTCTAGGAGGCCCCAACGGCCTCTGGGAGTGGAATAATTGAAGTTAAAGAGGCTTTCTCGCATTTTGAAGCCCGAAAAAACCGATAACCACGTTCCAGCCACTCAATTCTTCCACAAATACGTGTCTTATTGCGGAAAATTGTTTAACTAATGAATATCTATAGTTCTTTCGCGTTTAGGAGCATAAGTCAGCAATAATAATTGAGAAATTGAAATTATAGAAATTTGCCCATAAAGATTTGACAGTACGCTTGGCCTTCTTTAAATTTTTGTTTACAAAGTCTGCGCAAAAGAAGGTGTCTTCAGCCACCATTGGAAAGTTCACCTTTTCAGTGAACGTTAAAAAAAAACTGGTTAGGAGGTACGACATTTCATTTGCATACACCTGGGGTGGGGTTGGGGGGCGGGGAAGAAAATCATGGTTATTCGACGGAGCTGATCGGATAGAAAGCATCTCCTCGTCCCGCAAACACTGATTGTCATCCGGCAGCGGAGAATACGATCTTCCTTCTTCCACGACTAGCCGCCAAGTCGAACCCGACTTATCCCCAAAAGCATTCATTTGCCCTTCCACATCACCCAAACCTTTAACCTGCACCCCTAAATGCAGGAATTGGAATTACCATAATCATGGGGTTTTTCGGAATTGAAAATTGGCTTAATTCACAAAAAGTTCGTTTTGAAAGACTTCTTAAATCATTTTAATGGCAATGGTTACGTTATATTATAGACTTTCCATGCTTATCCTAAACTGCCGAAAATTATTAAAATTATTAAAAAAATATGCTTTGGGTAATTCCAAACTTCCAGCAGTAGCCAGTGTTTTACGAGCAATTTAGTCTCAGTTACAAAAATTACGGCTGATGTTGTCACCAAGAATTTGTACGAGATTCATTAACATCTAGGAAAAAGTTTTTAAAAAACATTAGACATCCAAAACAATATTTAAAAATTCATCTCATTTTTTCTTTCATTTTCATCTCAGACACTGAGCGTAGGAATGTGAAGTTTTAGACCAACTTTTTAAGAGTTTGAACTTTTATGGGGTGTTATTATAACTTATTGTCAATGAGGTGTTTCTGAACGAAATTTTCAGATCGGACACAAGTCCATTTCTGGGATTAAAGAAAAAATTTCTTTACTTTTCCCTGATTTTGATGATGACAGTTTTCTCTGACATTTTTCTCCCAGTTTCATTTTCTCTTGGATTTCCATGCTTTTTCGAGGCTTTACATGAACCCTGCGCTTTTTTCAAGACCAGTAGTCCCAAGGTACCGAACTCTTTAATCAGCCTTGCTAGAAGAATGCTTTGCTGGTACTATAGCCTGATGACAACACTATTGCATTGTAAATCGCCTATGTCAATGCGAAGCCAATTCTACAACCCACATTCCAAATTTATCACATTTGCCGATCGGTTCTCTGTGCCATCCTATTGTTAGGTACACAGATCAAAGATGGGGGTGACGCCCAACGCTTTAAAATTTTCGCTGCTAACAAGAGAAAGCGCATCGCAATGCATTATGGGACGATGGATGAGTAGAGAAGAGTGTAGAGGGCGGTGGCTACGGCAAAATGGCGTCGATGCCAGCTCAACCAGTTACTTTACTATTGGCTCTCTCCTCAGACTCTAATTAAATCAGTCGGCCGAGTGACTCAAAGATTTGGGCGATGGGAGTTATTTCGCCCCGAGGACTTTCAATAAAGATTCCACCCACGCGTCTCTCGCGTTAATGAATGCCACATCCGCTATCACCTCCCCCTCCCCATTTCGTGCACCTCTTCAGAATGAACGAAAAAATACTACTTCCCCCACCCTTCCCCCTCCCCTATTCCTTTCAGCTAAGCTCCGTAGTTGATTAAATCGCAGATATTTACTAAGAATCCCACTGCTCCGCGCGTCATATACGGCGAATCGGCCGTCTACGCGAAGTAGGCCTACCGATAATCGGCATCGGTTATCATCTCTTTTTCCCTTAATATCTGCTACGACCAGTACGGCATCGGTGACATCATTACAAGCCCTCATACTAGAACGAGATTGAGCACTTTCAAGAGCCTACGAAATTTAAATTTTATTTCCTTCAAAATTATGGCACTTCTAGTAGTGCAGAAAACGACAAAATTGTACACTATATTTTGTGTAAAATTTTGTCGTTTTTCTGCATGAATTTTATATTTTTAAAACCAAAATGGGTAAAACGAATGCTATAGGGGAACAGTTTTGGGCCTGTCCGGCAACTCTATGGTGCCTGTCATATCAGCAAGAAAATACGAATGGCGGCCATAAACAGATTATAAGGATTATAAGACTACAAACGTTACTCAGATGATGTCGGATGTGGCTAACTCTAGGTAGCGTTGTCACCACGGTAACGGCACCTTTGCCAATGCGATTAAATTATCAGTTGCGAGAGTCAAAGGCGAGCTGTTGCATAAACGCGCCCTAAGCAAGACCTGAAACAGCTACAGTATGGGTAAGCTAAATGTAATAGGTAAAGGTAATACGCATAAGTGTAATAGCAAATTTACAGGAAAATCACTTTTGTTGCTGATTCTGAACTCTTACAGGAAGACAGAGATAATGCATAAATGGGTTAAAAGAAATAAAATTGAGTTCAATCAAGAAAAGAGGAAAGTGAGGACTTGGAGGTGGAGGTCATCCAATTCACACCTTGAATGGGAATCCCCTGGAGGTATTTTCAGAGATGAAGGACCTTGGTATCATCATCGGCAGAAAATTAAAGTATGACGCACAGTGCTTGTCAGTAGCCAAAAGAGCTAAAGCCGTTTGATTTACTTCTATACAAACCATTTTTCCGTTCGGAGCACTTGCGCCGCGCATAAAAGTATTAGTTTCTTTATTCGACCAATTGTTGTTACTGTACAGGGGTCTCGCGCGCGTGCTCGTCGCATGGATGCACTCTATACATATAATTAAAGGGATGATACCAGCCAGAAGCTTATCGTAGAATAATCCGTTTTTTGTTATAATCACTATTACTAGGAAACAGGCTTTGGGACTATCATAGGCGGAGCGAACAGATCTTCATTTCAAATTTATATTTAGTGTTTATTTTAATGATTGTACCATATTTGTTAATGCTCCTAAAAATCTCGGCTCACTCGGCTCAGTTTGGACTCTTTGCCTTTTGGTATGACATACTGCTGTTATTTGCGGACTTTGTCTTATTTTAGCTTATTTCCTCAAATAGGCCAAACCTACGTATCATATTTATTTTAATAGCTTTCGTATGCTCCATCACTTAGTGTCTGTTTAGTTATTCTTAGCTTCTCTTCACATCCGACACTAACGATGTATCCATCGCCTCCGACTAAAAATAAAACGGCACGTTTGTTACGGTGGTATAGGGCTGCCGCTAATAATTCTAACATTGTTTACAACAATAATTACAGCTGCGCAAAGTGCCTTCCCTAAATTACAAACGTTAATAATAAAGCATGTACAGTAAGGTAAACAATCATCAGAGCGATAGTTTTTAACAATACTCAAAAGTTTTAACAGGTTGGCAATGCTGCCGCTGGTCTAATACTTGACAACGCCACCAACGAAAATATTGAGGCGCACATCTCTAACACGCACAGCAACAGCGATTTTAAAACCATATTATAATCTATCAGTAATAATCATAATATTGCAGGTCAAAAAGTGTTAGCTCTTAGGCCTACTTTAGCCTAAGGCCTAATTTTTAGCTTTTAGGCCTAATTTTTAGTTGTCATTTTTATTTCGTAAGTAGCAGCTGCGTTTGAGATTAGGCCTATTCATTATTGCGCCACGGTTTCGAGATTAAACGTTGCCGTGGTAACGAAGAATCTTTAAACTATTAAACGCTGGCATGTTGTTGTTTCGTGCTGTGGTGCAAATACGTCGTCTGATGTATAGTTTAATTTTTTATGTATAGCTTGCCGTGGTACGATGATTTCGGGTTCAAATTCGGGATTTCCATCGCTATAGTTTGTTCCACATTATGTTTTCAGGAAACTGACTGCATGATGCCACGTTTCCTTCCACTGCGAGTGTAAAAAAACATGTAAGTATCCCACTCGTAGACTCTAACAGTAACTGTGTCGAGTCTATACAGGTGCTATATCCACATATTTTTGTAATATCCACAAGGAAACGTGGCGTCATGTATAGTGAACTTCCTGCAAACAAAATGTGGAACAAAGTATAGTTTGCCGTCATGCTAAAGGTAATCCCTCCAAGAATTCTTTTTTTCAAATCATGCTAAGGTGTATCGTTAACGGAATCATTTTGTTTTTTATGGTTGTGATGTTCCAGTAATGGTTAAAATGTGACAACGAAATGTTATTATTTCAGTGAGTTACGTCGAAAAAGGTTCAGCTAGAAGAAGCCACCGAAATTTAATTTTCCGTGTTTTTTAAGTTCACTTGACTACCACCAGCGTGGTGTATGCTTCGTCGGAATTCCTTAACTATTCACGATTCCAAATTTACAATGGTGAGTGTTAGAAATAAATTCTAAAATTTGTAATTTCTCCCGTAATAATTGTTCGATTTTCGGCAAATTTCGGGTCAGCAATACTAATTGGGGTATCAAACGTTGAACCAAATTTTATTCCAATCCGATGTTTCGTATGGGCTCCACCCAGACTAAAAACGTGCAACCAATGGACCAACCAACATTTTGCAATTTGGTGTCCGTTATAGGCTACGCTTCGTTCGCTCGCTCCACCAATAACCATTGGAACTCGCGCTAAACGTGTTTATTGTTAACGTTTCTCACGTTCTAATTATTTGCACCATTAGGTTGTACAGAGCGATCTGAGAAGCTTTTCAGTTTTTCCTATCCCAGTCAACTTCGGGTTATGGACATGCAGCGCGAGTTCCATTGATGATAATAGTTCGTAAGCATAACATTTAATAACGCACAATTGTTCTACGATAAGGCTGGTTTCACCCATTTCATTATATGTATAGAGTATATCCATGCGACAGGTGCGCGCGAGGGACGACGGGAAGAAAAGTCCCTGTGACCCAAATTTGGCCAACAGGATACCAAAAATACATCGCTTGTGTGGAAAAGGTGCAGAGACGAGCAACAAAATTTCTTGTTGATATCCCTAACATGCCCCACGAGCAAAGGCTGCAACAAATCCAGCTTACATCTCTTGAAGAAAAGAAGAGTTCATGGGGATGGTTGTCTGTTTAAACGTTTTAATAGCGACTTGGCTCGCTCCTTTAGACAACACTTGAACGGTAAAGAAATGCGTAAAACGAGAGTTCGCAGCTACCCCTTACTGAAACCAAGGGTTAGAACTAACTGTGGAAAGTTCTCTAACTGGTTTACAGCCATTTCACCTTGGAACTGCCTTCCAGAATAAATCGTGAAGGCAGGCTGCATATGTTGAATCCTTCAAGAGAATTTTGACGAACTTTATAACCTTTAGTAGACATTCGTTCACCAGGTGGGCAGTATAAGTTTTTCTTCTGGCCGTCATTACATTATGTTATGTTATGTTACAGAGCCTAGAAATAAGATACAGTTGAAAGAACATGAAAAATTAACTAAACATTCCGTGTAGAAGGATTATGTTTTAAGTTTTGGTCATTTTGGTACTGGCATTATGGCACACGTACATGACTGTAGGGCAGCTTGATATTATAGGACATTTACATAATTATGATACAGCTGACAACATTGTACTACTATTAATGTCCTCTACCAGTGATAACTGTTGTTGAATGCATATGATGATGGCCTTACTTCGTGCGTCATACTAGCGTGTACCTAGATTTGTGACAGCAAGCTAGAGATTCCTCCACAAGAAATAATTGCTGGCTTTCCGTCCTGTTTATTCCTAATTACTGGCTGTTTCGTTAAGGTAGAAGACGGCAAAGCTAAACCCAGGCTCAAATTTCAGATTAGTGGTAATTTCTAGCGGCGAGATTGCTTTCGATAACCTTTAGATTAGTTTGTACTATTGACGTCTATATGAAACTGCTAACATTTTTGTTACATTCCAGACCAGACGTCGCGAATTTTTTTCCTTTTTGTAAGCAGCTTAAAACGTTCCATGAAGACACACAATTATGTAAAAAAAAAAATATATATATTGGTAAAACAAAATTTAAAGTTTTCGAGTTAGTATTATTATCCTGATTATGTCTCGTTCTGGAAGTTGTGCCGTTTTAAAATCCTAATGTCTTTTTTAAAAAAGAAAAAGAGAAAAACGATTTTTTCTGTCTCAGAAAATACGTAGCAATTATTAACGAATGAAAACAAGTATGTATCTTTTTTAAAGCTTTTAAAAAATTTTTTTTAAACTTAAACACAAAAGCTGAGAGAAAACCACAACATAAAAATAAACGTTATTTAAGCAAAGGAGTTAGTAGCACATAAAAAGAGGACGGTAAAAGGAGATTTTTTTTACTGTTTTGAGTTAACATGCCTTGTGAAACAAGCATTATCTGCTGGGCACTAAAGAATTTTTACGTTACATCTGATAGTAAGAAGCTTAGTCAATGTTCTTGAAGAACCACAACCTTGGTGTAGTTAGTGCCTTTTGTCATAAAAGCATGAAAATTGGCAGAAAACCTCCTTGTAATCTATTAATAAAACCTAGGGATGGGGCCACCGGAAATGGGGTTCAGGGTAGCTGTGATGCCATTTTTCAAAATGGTGGACTAAAATTGCAGCAGCCACACCAAAAAAAGAGACGTAAAAGTTAGGCACATAGCATATCACCCTTAATTTCACTTCTAATGGCTCACACATTTCAAAGTAAACGTCACAAAGGACCAATCTGATGATTTATTACATACATATTATATTTTATGCAAGAGCGATTTCTAATAAATTACTTCTGTAACTAATAAGCAATGCTGAACACTGGTTTCTACTTCACAGTCACAGTTACAATGACACAAAGCTCTGCATTTTAAGGCTACCCTTAAACGTTTGCATCTTGACATCATGCAGCCTTTTTTGAATCCACTGTGTAGTAGTTCATGCAATGACCTTCCTGCTTCTGGCAGTGTTGTCCAAGACGGCTTCCATTCTTCAGAGTATGTCCAACCCCAGTCACCAGGCGAAGAGAGGTTTTATACTGCAATCAGTGTCTCTTCTCTATATCTCAATTAGCTCAAATGGCTTTATTCTCTTTAAATGCTTTTCCCATACATATCCTCCTTGGTACACTTCCATTCTTGTGTGTTCCACTAAGGTGGCCTTAGTTGGTGGAGTAGCATCAATACTGTGTCTATTCTTCACAAAACAAGCGTTCGACATGCCTGATCAATATCTTCCTGAATGCTGGTCCTGTCATACAGCAATATGGTTATCATTTCTTGGACATGCACTCGTCTGAGATATCCGAAGGTTCTGCAGAAAGTTCAAGGAACATCTTAGTTGCATCCAACATGAACATTTCCCCCTTGTTGCTAATGATGAAGTAGCATCACATCCTGTGAATGCGTGGAACATCGGTAAATCTCAAGACTTTTCAACGCCAAGTGATACAGCAATTTTATACGCAGGAATGTAGCGATACTTTTGGCCTGTACCGAATGCAACCTGTACATCGCCTAGCTTAGGTAGTGATGCATTGGTCAGTACAAGTACATCTGTATCAACTGTACGGACTAGAATCATTTTAATTCTTTTTTGCACGGTATCAGCTGTGTGGAGCAATATGCGGGTATCCGCTTCCTCATGGTCATAAGGAGCCATATTGTTACTATCCATTGCCGGGCAGGGCAAAACATCTTTCCCAAAAGTACTTACTACCTGCTTTCCAAACATGGCAAGACAAGTGAATGCTTTGCGTGAAAACTAAATAACTAAGTTTTATTTTCGTCAACATGAAGAAACTGTGCCCACAGTGTCGTTGAAGGTCTTAAATGTAGTTTGCTTCAGTTTTTTTATGTTACATACACCATCCAGTATCACTGTAACAGTCTATGGTGTTTCAGGGTGAATACCAAGATAGCTTTCTAGGTAGAGCAACAGCTAGGTCGGATTTCTGTTCAGTTTGTAATCAGTTGCATTGTGATATGGAAGAAGGTGATAATGGATTTTTATGCTTGAAAAACTTTTCTAGATCACCACCACATGTCTGGCAAGCTATGTACAGTCTGGAAAAAAAACTGCAGTCCTTTTGCAAAGACGAGACTCCTAGTTTTGTTTTTGATGCCTTGGGAAGGAATGGTTGAAATGGATGGAATTCATTCTCGGTTACGGGGGTGTATTAAAGGCTTTTTTTCGTTACAGCAGTCATTCCTTCACAAACTATTTGTACTGTCGGTTTCCTTTATCTTCAGTATTGAGTATTGAAGCCACAGCAGTTGAGTCAACAACATGATGTGTATTGATTGATGATTCATCAAGGAATGGGCAGCCCATTTTTTCAGTCACACTGGTTAGTGATTTCACCTGCATTGCAAAGACTGACTTTACGCTTATTGAGTTTTCATGATGATGTGTGTCAAGGTCCCTATCTTCCCTTCGCTTTGCCAACTAGAACTGAATTCGACAATTAATCTGGCAGTTTCAGGTCCAGCCACCATCAATTTTTCGTGGGCTTCTGGGTTCTGGGTCAATTCAACTGCTCCTCCATCCTCTTTAACAACAGCACTATTCTGCCGACGTTCCTGATCAATAGCCATTGATGAGAATGCTCTCCCGCTCTTACATACTACGAAATTACCATTTTCTAATGCTGCTGCTGTATCTTGGTGTTTTCTCAAGACTGACCAAGTCTCGGATATGCACCGGAGCCCATTTTGCGTAGTTGGTATGGTTAAACACAAAGAAACATGGGGTTAGTTTTGTCAAACTCTCTATGTAAAGATTGCAATTTCCTTCCCATAGTGACCTAACGCACATTAGAAGGATGAGTTCCAACGTATCAGATTTACCAGTAACTGAAACAGAGGAGAGTCCCTGCATCTTTGAGTGCACCAGCTGTCATTCTTCCACGTTTTCACCAGAGCCAATAAGTTCTATGTAATTATTGTAAGCCTTCTTCATCAGGCTGCACAAACAGCTAGCAGCTAGACATGATGGGCATGTCTTGTTCTGGTTACGTGGGATGCAATAATTTAATGAATGATTCGCAGTTCTTGCAGACATAACCTCAGCCTTGACTAAAGGTTGAACCTGTCTGGCCCTTCAAGAATCAGAGCTACTAATGAAAAAAAGGGACTGAGGGAGGGCTTTGACTTGACTATCTTCTTTGACGTTATACACTCGTCTTTGGTTCTATTTGAAACATATCCCTCCTGATTAATTTGGTAGCATTACAATAGCTTCATCGTCACGATCCTCTTCACACAACCTTTTCATAGCATATCCTATAACCAAATCAAGTGCTAAGACCACATCACGACCTTGTTTGGTTGCTTTCAAGTTCTTAAAATTTGCCAGTATTCCTGTTTTAAAGATTGTACTATGAACGTGGTACTGAACACCTAGCTGTTCAAGGCGATCTGAACACAGTTTTGAGAGATCTGTTTGTTTAAAGACTGGAGTAACTTCAGTGTCTGTTCTTGCCTCCTCAAGGTTCGACAGTAGTTCTGCAAGGAGACCAAAATCATGATTTATGGTGTCCGTACAGCTACCTGAATCAGCCGATATGTTGTACAAAGCAGCCAAACAACGTGCATGGTACTTCGTGTCCTTTGCAACCAGATCATCTGTACTTAGTTTGCAAGTAGTCTCTCGTCTTAAAGCTCCATGGCACATTTACAAACACGGGCATCAAAGTGGAAGGTTAAAGCGTCATGAAGTCTCTCTGAAGTTGATTGACTGAGGAAAAGACATCTCTTTCCCTGATTCTTCATGAGTATTGCTTAAGCGAGTGTACTCTTTGAGGTACTTTCCTCATCAACTAGCTTTCTTCTTCTTAGCTCGTTTAATTGAACTTAATGCAACATGACTTGTGACACTTGGCTCCGTGTTCCCGCAGTCTCACAAACACCATCTCTGTCATCGAGCCATCTTATATCTATATTCATGAGCGTAGCTCTTAATTCGTGGAAATGAATTATGTTATCAGCCAAAGTATTACCTCCTCTCCCAGGACTAACACCTGTATGGCAGGAATCTGCAGGGCACTTCAGGGATTCATCAGTTTCTTTTCGACACAGCGCACATATTATCTAACTTATTGTCAAGTCAGGCTCACAGTCTACTGAATATTTTTCAGTGGCTTAACTAAGTTGTGTATTTTTTTTATCACCATTGTAAGTACTATACTTTAACTGTAGCCCAGAAAGCAAGGAAATAAATAGTAAGAAGCCCTATAAAAAATTATATTTGTTACACTATAATTAAGATTTTACTATTATTTTATAATTTTTTAGCACTGCTTTTCCGTAAAACAGTTCCCAAGGGTGGAATTTTTGAAATTTTTGGTGGCCCCACCTCTAAATCGTCAATTTAGAATATACAGTGACACCCTACCAAGTTTCATGCTTTTATGACAAAAGGCACGATTCTTCCCTTTTACTGCACATATCTACCTAACTAGTGGCAGCTATTTTGTTTTAGATGTTACTTTACATATGCTTTGATTTTCTTTCTACTGTTGGTTCTCCTGTGAGTCACAGTTTTGGTACATTGGGTCAAATCTACGCAAATTTTGCAAACGTTATTTTTTCCGGCGAAGTGGCAAAAAAGCGAGAGGGAAGACGTTTAAATGGCGTAAATTCGACAGCCTACTTTACTCTTTTCGGTATCTGTATTATTTTACCAGCGTGTGATGCGAAGACGAGCAAACAAGCTTCTCATCTGTTTGTCTGGCTGTCTGTATCCATGCTAACTTTAAACTGATTAATAGATTTATTTTAAAATTTACGTCGTTCTATGGTGGATTTTATTTCCTAAATCAATAAAATTTTAGGGTTTTTATTCATCAATTTTGGAAAAAATACGTTATATATAATGTGGCATTTTATCATTTTAACCGGCCTTTAAAACAATATATATAGGCCTACATTCACTGAAATTACTCAATAACTAATATGAAATTATTTCATACTTTAGACATCTAAAACAGCGTACAACAATGTTTCGTTGGGCACACGTGTCACATCTCTCAATTAATTATACAGATATCACTGCTACACCAAATCAATACGGCACACTTATGAAGTAAGTTAGTAAGTAAGTAAGTTTATTCCAATTAAAAATGGAACAGTAACTCTCAGGAGCACAGACTCGCGTGTGACGTTATTAATAACACGCCAATTGGGAAAAAAAACACCATTTGTACAACAATACGCAAAGATAGTAAATAATAACTAATATAGGTTCATAAGAGAACAGGAATATAAAAACGAATACATTATACTAGGTTAACAACATGAAACAAAACATCGATAATTAGCTCATTATTTAAAAAAAAAAAAAGGATTCCGTATCAACCAAGGACAGTTACTAGCCAATCATGTACACTTTTGCCTCTTAGACGTTCTAAAATTGCTTGCCTTCTTGACAATTTTAGGTAAAAGGTTGTAAAATTTCGCGGCCAAAAAAATAACTAAACCTATACAGTTTTACAATGTTAACTTTCGGTTGGGCGACTTGCATTGCAACTTCGTTCCTCGTAACGTAAATAGTAGACAATCGATCTGCAACATGTAGTTAGTTTTTTACGATGGTCAAGCAAAGTTCTGTAAATATACAATGATCTGACAGGTAAGATACCAAGCTCTTTAAAAACTGTTATAGAATGATTTATCCTCTTTTTAAAAACCATTAGTTTAACAGATTTTGTTTTGCAAAACTATAAGAGGCTCTCAAGCGTTTCTGTAAGTTCCGCACCAGGAAAGGATTGAATATTGCAAAACCGATTGGACCATTGCAAAATAAAACACTTTCAAAGTTTTCAGTGACATACATTTCCTAAGGTAATATAGCTTACACTAAGAGTTCTCAACTTAGTAGTGGTTTCAATTTGGTTTTACCAATTTAATTGGCTGCCTCCTATTATAACACCCAGATATTTTATTTCGTCAGCCTGGTGTAGAGATGGACAAGAACACTTTTAATTTGTGTTGGAGCAGTTTAAGTGTCTCACCAGAAGACTACTAAGAATTGCATGATTTTTCAAAGAAAAGCTTATGACGGTACATTTGGGCATATTCATTGCTAGTATGTTATCGTGGAACCTGTCATCAACAATACTGACGTCCTCAACAGCTTATGTATGCACTGCTTCCTTTTCCACGGTTTCACACAGTAATGCAATATCATCAGCGAACGTACTATGTCACTTTGTGTCAGAAGTTCAAAAATATTTATACACAAAATAAAAAGAATTGGTCCAAGTACAGTGCCTTGTGGAATCCCAAAGCGTATAACTGTAGGATCATTGACAACCCCATTAACTCTCGTTACCTGAACTCTTTCATGTAAATAAGTCTTAATTCAGTTTTTTCCCAATCCTCGAATTCCACATAATTCAAGTTTGTCATTTAGTCTCTCATAAGATATAATATCGAACGCTTTCATTAAATCGAGAAATATATCATGATACCATGTCCCGTATCAGGAGCTAAACAGGATTTTAATTAACAATAATATAATAATAAAACTTTAATTCTCAACTAAAGAGCAAAACGAAAAGCTCCAAGGGTTCCCGAGGCACCACTGACAGCCATCCGCAATTTAAAGATACAAAACAATAAGGCAAATAATGCACTAAAAGAGGAAAACACCAATTACCCAAAACAAAGCAGAAGTACACAAATCAGTTACCGAACTCGGGGAAGCATTATGACAACACCCATTGAGAAACTCATGAAAAGTGGCCGCCAACGAAGCCAGGACAACGATGTCCACTCGAAGAGTTCCAAGCAGGAAGTGAAAATTTATGGAAAACTAATTTAAAATGATTACCACGCGTGCGTGACTCCGTATTAATTTCGAAAAAAAGCCCGTCAATTGGTAACAATTGGTTAAAAGTGAGTCCGTCTTTTAACGCATCCTTCGTGAAATGTGCTTTTGAAAGCCATAGTGTTTACAATGTATGACCTTATATTTCTCAAGAAAGTTAACATCTCTGGTTTTCATTGCTTTCTCGAAACCTTTTGGGAAAATTGACAAGACGGCTATCATGGGCCTGTGGTTGTTAACATCGTTATGAGGTCCTTTTTAAAAGACTAGCTTGATAGCTACCGCTTTTAAAGGGTCAGGAAATATTCCAATTGAAAATGACAGATTTATTAGATGTACCAAGACTGGAGTCAAAGTATCTTTAGTTATCTTAATAACTTTAACTGGTATGCCATCTGATCCAGGTCATTTGCTAACAACCGAGGTGTCAATGATGTTTCCAACCTCAAATTCTGTCACTGGCGTTAGAAAAAGTGTATTTATAATAGGATTTTTTGTACGTGTTGTTTCCGGTCTGTAATTTGATAAAAATGCTCTGCTCTGCCAATACATCACCAATGTTAGTAAAAAAAAAAGTTATTACAGCTATTAGCACATTGCTTCGGATCGTCCTTCATCAATAATTTCATCAGGTTAATAATCAGTTTTGCGTTGTTTCACACCTGTAATCTCGTTCAAAATTTGCCACTGTCTTTTGATATTATTACCAACCGCTTTAAATCTGTCTTGAAAGTAGCTATTTTTTTTGCTTCTATAATTTTTTTTGTCTAAAAAAATTTATACTTTTGAAATTCTTCCTTTAATTTCTCATTGCTTGGATTATTTTTCATTTGTTTGTAAAGGTTATTTTTAATTCGAACAGATTTTAAGATTAATAAGGATTAATCTTTTTATGTTTTGGGGGAACTTAACAGTTTTAGTAGCCGTTTGAACATGAGCTTGCAAGATATTTACAAAGTTATAGGTAGCAACATTTATATAGTTTGTCTCCATTACAGACGACCAGTTCTGTGAAACTAATTTTCTTTTTAATAAGGCGTAATAAATACTAAGAAGACTTAGCAGCGGCATCATTGACTATTTTGTCTGTATGTGTAGTTGTTCGCGTACGTAAGTGGTCCGTGACTTTCATGAGACTTGAAAAGTTACAGAAAGCTGTATCTCCATGTAAGCGTTGAATTGCATCGGATCGGAATCGAAGCAAAATATTACACACAATTAGCCATGGTCAAACTCGTTTACCGGCATGTTCCATACCCTAGTTGCCAAACAAAGGAACACCAGGTTGGTGGAGTTTCAAGTAGAATCGAGCAACGTCTTTCTGGACAATTATTAATTTTAGCATATGGTATTTTAGCATACAGCATATAATTTCTGATTCAATGGTTAAAGGGAATGTGGGGATTATTAGTTCGTACTACCGCTCCTCCAAATCTATCCGCAGTTAAGGGACAAGGTGAATATAAAACATTGGGTCAAGTCAAAGGTTGGGTTTATTCTAAATCAGAATCCAAACTGATGAAATATAAGGCCGAAAGTCGTGGTTCAGTTTTGGTGGTGTTTTAATAATTAAATTGAGCCATGTTAAGCTCTGGCTCGCCTGATTGATGGGGGCGACTCATGCCTTAGCTTGGGGCCACAAATGTTAGGCTTACTCGGGGTTAGCTAAAATGATGGCGGATTTTGGGCTATGGTTCAGTTAAAATGGCAAATCTTGGTATTGCGGGGTTGCAAACGAACACTAACAACATGACAGGTCTGGGATGAGTTTAAGTTTGGGGAAACGGGACAAAAAAAGGGAAAATTAAGTACAGACAATTCACAGCTATATATTGTTCCAACAATTAATATAATAGCATCATCTCAACCAACAATGTATATTAATTTTGAAGTGACAATGGGTCATTACAATTTGACGTCATGTGGACTTTAGGCTTGGCAGATTTCACAAATGACGTCATCAGTGTAACCTTGCTGGTGTGGCATAATTTCAACGTTGAGATCCGGAATTAAATTCGCAACTAGAAAAGGAGTTACCAAAATTTGTTTCGCATAATTACAAACCTATTGATTAAATAGTCCATCCATCTACTTCTTGTGACCCGCAAGTATATTGACACAATCTCTCACTTCAGTGTGGCGAGCGGGGCGGACTTTCAGGGTGAACATGCGCACTGTTATGATATTGTTATCATATGGACGTTGGCGATGGGTGAATAGGCTATGTGCATGCATTGTGGGATCAACCTTACAGTAATACAGCCTCACACATATAACGGTGATTCGTTAAACATCGGCTCGTTATCAGATAATACTGAAAGAAAGGCTTTTTAAGTATTAGTAAGTTAACTTGTATTAGTATTAAATTGGGTAGGCTGAAACTGGAAACGGTCGATTAATTCTTATTTCTGCCTCGCCCACTCCCCCTCCCTCCTCCCAAAAAAATCCCGCTCACTCTCATCGGAAAAACCTGACCTCACAACGGCGAGCTAACCAAATAAGCTGGCGGATGACCTTATAAGGGAAGACTGACGTCACAAGCAAGACGATCCATCATTCTTTCGCCGATTCAGACTCAGCACAGACAATTGTTCGACGATTCGCCCGTTGTTGAGAGAATTCACCCTCACCACAATACCACAACGCATTATTATTAACTTGCTTGTCTATTTCGTATTTTTTTTTTATTTCCTTTATTTTTCAACGACAGGAGGCAATCTGGAAAACGGGGAGACAAATGTCATCGAGTGCGTGTCAAAGGGCGCTGGGAACGCCGCCAGGTGGTTAAGATGAACAAGAAAGACAAGAGGAGGGGAGGACAAGGTCTGCTAAATATTACAAGCACGGGGAAGGGGAGGGGGAGGTGTGGGAATGGCGGAAACGGTCGGCTGTCAGACCCGAAGACATCGCACAGGACGCGTCTCCATTACGACGGATGAGACATCACGAGATGTGCCACGAGAAACGACAATGGCCGCCAGCTAGGAATCCGAGACGGAGAAAAAAAAATCCCGAGATCTGGTGAATGGTGTGGGATGATAATGATGCAACAAAAGGAATTAGCGAGTTCTCCCTCCAACTTTTAGCGTGATTCCTCTGGAGAATGCTTATCACTGTTTAACTGTTTGTCTGACTGATGCGTGAAAGCCTCGAAATCATCAAGGCAGCGATCGTGGAGAAGACAGAGTTACTCTACTTGTTTATTTATTTATTTAGAAAAGGGCGCATGAATTCATAATCGCATTCGGTTCTTCAGGTTTCAAATGCTCTTCCCCCCCCCTACCCGGGTACCTTTATATTAGAATTGTGGGGATTAAACTGTGAGAATGACGTGATGGAATGGAGAGCATTCGCAAGTGAAACCATAAATTAAAAAGTTAACTAGATACCGCATCTTACCTCTTCCAAAGCTACCGGGGTCCTAGCAGTAATTGGGGCTACTAACGCCGATGCTAATGTTTTGCGTGCGAACCAGTGGAGAGAAAGAAATATGAGGGATTGGCAGCCGCAACTGCCACCAGGGCCCTGCGTACGCTTTGAAGAGGTATGATGTGATATCTAATTGACTTCCTATTCTATGGTGATCTCCAAGACGATAGTAAAGACCAAATCGAATTCTCTTGCACTCATGTTCAATGGTTCAGGATTATTGATGGTATAAAAGAGGCTCGTCTGCTTTAACAAGAACAACCTTCTAACCGCTGCATATAGAAAGGGGATGAAATATAGTGAATATTAAATGCGTGATGCGACTTAATATGGGCAAGTAGGAATATTGGGGGGAATAAAGGACAAACCCTCTCCCTACGTTCGGGCATCCTGCACGAAATAGCTTTCGCAACAATTACATACCTTACAGGGACACCCGGCCTGCCTTATAACATTCCGCCTGCCTTATAACAGCCACGCGCAGATCGCCATCCGCGAATTTACCAGTGCCAAGGTCGGCTGGGGTGGTAGCTGCGTTCACGAAGCTGTTGTCTCGGTTGGCTTTGGGAATAGTACACGAAACAGTATCAAGTTAAAGATTGTGTCGCCACAAACCGGAATGATTCTCGTATTTTAACATCACAATTTAAAATTTTTTAGGCTAGTGTCTTATAATTTTGCTTCGGCGATCTATTGGAATAGTTATTTTTAATTTTTACAGCATTAGTCTTTTATATTTTTGATCTCATGGTAATTATTAGAAAATTAGTACATGCACACACAGTGATGAAACGTCATGATTATTGTAAGCGCGCAAATGATGCGGGATGCAGTAAATATAGTTAATTATTATACAACAGAAAATCTCGTAGACGCCACATTTTAAAACGGGTTTTTAGCAAAGGAAAGACTAACGGTAAGTAATTAGAACTTTGGGGCCGTACTTGATGTGGAGGATCGAGAAAAATGGCGCTGGGAGGTATATACCTTTAAAGTGAATGTAGCGAAACCGTTTCTCATGAGGAAAAAAAAGGAAATGAATGCGTTTGAACTAAGTAGCAAAACTGAGCCATTCAGAAAAGCCAACCTGGAGGTATATTCCTTTAAATTAGCCGAAAATACACAAGACTTAGCCTACATGACTCGGATCATGAACGGGGAATGGGAAACTCGAATGGAAAGATAACAATCTAGCAATGATGTGGGCTTAAAGGCACATAAATCCTTCCGGTGTCTCACTTTCTGTCTCAACGTGCAGTTCATGTTCGGAAATCGACTCCTTTTAGCGTTGCTTTACTAAAATAAGATTCTGGCAATAATGAATCAAGTAGACTGGAGCCAGGAAACAAAACCAACAGATTCTCTCCCGAACGACCTTCTGACAAGATATGGAATATGAAACTATAATTACAGCATGTGGCAATTATTATGAGTCTTATCAGATTATCAGCGTATAGGCCTATTTTTCCACTCAAACCACTTTCTTGTCACTTATCAACTGACCTCGAGAAAACTTAAAAGGATAGCGATGTTAATATAGTTCAACCTGTTTTGTTGTGCTCGCTGCAGATGCAGACAGTCATAGCCTTCTTCATTGTCTAGCAGTCACCAAAAGTAAATTCCCTCGTTGTTAGCCTCTCACAGCCAGGTGAATATTTAACCAAGTCCAGTTTACCCAAAAAAAGCTTTCTCCGTCTTGGACATTAGCATTCCTGGAGATGCCCAAACAGGCACTTGGAAAACCGTAGCAAAACAAAAGACAGTTCTTGCTGTAGTGAGTTTGAAGTTCAATCCCCAATTGGACGGCTTCAGTTACTGAATATTGCAGTCCAATTTTGTTTCGTTGTCGTTTCCAGTGCAGGACCGGGAGTTGATGGATGCAACGGACGCAGTCCCTTAGGGAGGCCGTCAGGGTAATGTCACCGGTTTGTCGTTGCCCGTTGGTCAATTTAAATAGGCCTACTGATAAAAAACATTGTACGGCTGCTATGTCCAGTTGCTTGCTGTTGGAAGATTAGCTTTGGAATTGATTGTTTTTAAAGGCAGCTTAAAGCGCAACGATGACCATTACTACGGAGAAATTTGTCACGTTTGGTAGATTAGGCCTTTTTCTGTAATAAAAAAAATGCCCCATTTACACATTGTGTGTTACTATAGTGGCGCTACATACTTAGAAGACAGGCGTGGCGTATCATATTATCATATTATCTAGAGTATATTACTAGAAAGTTCAGAGCACAGAAAAACTCGCTCGTCGTCCCGCTCCTCCAGAAGACAGTATCGGTATTTACCCATTACACAATTAGAAAATTTGAGTCTCTAGGGTTTGCCGTTATGCTAAATTTGAATAGGACCTAATTACTCTTTTCACTACGAGCTGCTTCTAGCGGAGTAATGATCTTAAATGTGCTTTCTCCATCATATCAGATTAAATTCTTAAAAATAAAAATATACAGTCGCAATAATACAAATATACGGTAAAGCGTTCGGAGTAGGATGTCAGGCTGCTTTAAAAAAAATCAAATCATTAACAATCCAAATCGTTGAATCACGAAAACCTCTCCATTTATGCCGCGTTAGTTTTCACAAAGCATTATTAGATTTTAAGGGAAAAAATAATGCTACTAAACCGTAAAATGGACGAAATACTGAATACACCGATTATTTATTATTTATTTAGGAGTGTTTAAAAAGATCCATTATTGCAGTACAAGTGACAATCGGAAGAATTTTATTGAGTTCTCACCGACATTCTTCTAACAAACGCCACACAACACTTACTCTTTTAACGACTTGAACACAACAAGCATCACTCTTAACACGTTTTACCTTAATCATAAAGCTACTTCATGGTCAAATAAAAACATGAAAATAATTTTCACAGTATAATCACAGTCATCAACAGTCAAATCATCACAGTTATAACGGCCACAATGTCTGAATGTGGTTGGCAACAAACAACATCTGTTTCTGCGGTTGTTTGTTCTCCAGGTGGCCTCTCTACTCCCCCCCCCCCACCTCCAGCCCCCTACCGTTGCTGCTTGGGCGTGGTCGTTTCGCCCTTTTCGCCTCCCCATTATTCGGTCGTCAGAAAAGAAGGTACGAATCGAAGAACATAAATTCCGTTGCGTCGTCGCTTCACGATGAAGACAATTGGGCGAGTTTAATCAAGTTGGGGTGCCCGTTAGCACACCCTCCACCCCCTCACCCCTCTCCACACCCTGTGGCGGTGGTGGTGTAGTGGCTTGTCGTTTGCTAGAGCTGGAGCCCCGACACAGAGAAAGAGTAGATTGGGGTTGGCGAAAAAGGAGGTATGGAATGAAACGAAGACTGTCACCTCTCAATATTAATATGGCAGACGTAGGAAGAAAGCTAAAAGGCGAAATGAGAGTGGAAATAGAAAAAGGAACTGCCTAGGAATGGACGTGTCGACGGCTCTTTTTTTTTCTTTTCTTGTTTTTAAAGGTGAAAGTTCCATTGAAGGCTTAACGTCTCTTTCGTGGAAACAGTGGGGGCGGAGCACTTGCTGGCATGATTTGACAAACGCAAAATTTTCGGGGACGGTTTTAAACTTTGAAGGAATTAAATCGTTTGGCCTTGTTCTGAATCTATTCGGCACGATAAGCATATTCCTTGCGGATGCGACCAAATGCGTTCGGCGAGGTATTCTCGCATACTTGTGGTTCAGGGCGAAGATCACAGCCCTGTTTACAGTGGCAATTTACTAAACAGCAATTTAATTTTTATGTAGTTTTCAACGACAAATTTCTCTTACTTTTAAAAACCATCAAGTTATCATTTTAAGTTATCACACTGCCTTGTACGAAGTTGTAAGGTCAAAATGAACGTTGCTTTCGGGGCTGAACTAATGGTGTCACCAACAGATAGCAGCTCAGTTGCGCCTGGTGGCCAAGCCGAATAACCAAAGTCGCGTATGCTGTGCTGCTCGCAGAATCCGACTAGATACATAAATTGAAGTCGAGGATGGTGTGATTACACTAAACTATCCGACCGGAACTTGCAGGCAGAATATATATATATGCACGATTATACTATAGGTTACACAGTATGGCCGCTAACAGCGCTGCTTCGAGGCTTATTCATCTGCAGCCGCTGGTCGGCTTTCGAGAGCGATCATTGCAGCCCCCTTCTCTCCCCCCCCCAAAAAAAAAAAACTGAGTTAAATCACGCATTTGACATTAAAATTTCGTGCGATAGTACATGACATCTTACAAAGTTAGTTTAAATTGGTTTTGGGGGATGGACTAGTTCGCCGGTTCGAATCCGGGTCACGTCACGTGACAGAAGCGTAAGTACATAATGGTGGCATACTGCACTACTTTATTCCAGTGTATTATTTTCGTTGACATCTTATTTCCAATTTTCCTTGTATTTACAGAGATTGCTTTACATTATTTATATTCCGAACATGAGGCATTAAGCGTGAAAAGACACACAAACAACATACAAACACATAAAAGCTACATAATATTTTTCAAAATTAATTGAACACTGAAATCAGAGTGCATTGATTATTGACCGTTAACGTCCCTGATCGCTAACAAACAAAAGAAACGAACTCTGTCGTAGTGGGCTGCCATAGGTGACACGGCTGCACCGCAGGAAAGCCCAATCAGTTTAGTAATGGAGGAAACTGTAATCTATGTCTTAACTTTACGCTCATTAAAAGATATCTCAAGCACTTTTACCTTTACACATGCACGCCATTTAACTTAAATAGAAATAAAAGTTTAACCATGTAATGGTTTTAATTTTATTTTTGTGTCTAATGTTTGAATCTGCAGTAAAGTTTGACATTGTGGCGTATGAAAACTTGGGGAAAGCTAATTCATGTTTCTTTCTTGTTTCAACTTCGGTTCAGTTAAACCTAGCGCGATACATCAAAGGAGATCGAATGTTTTCTAATACATAGGTTGGGACGTTATCTTTAATCACAGTACAAACGTATAGGAATTGAACGCAACTCCACGCAACTGAACGAGTTTTCCATCCTCCAAAATGACAATCTTCAATTTCCACCATCATTCTGGCTCTGTATGGTCGGTCGAGTCACACTATTACTATTAAAGGTAGGTTTCTGCTATCTGTTAGTAGATGCGGACCATCTCTTAAGAAACAAACATTATAATGACACATTTAATGTTAAAACTCCATGTGAGGCAATATTTGATCTTTCAGTTCATCAATTGATTTTTTTTTCTGTGTTTTAAAGGATTAAGTTTTGTGCGCTTTGGTCATTCTATTTCTTTCAACTTCGTCTCAGCATACTTAGAAGTGTTACTGTATATGATTTAGTGCAACGACACACCACTAGTTGCAGTGTGGCGATGGATCGTGTGAATGTCTTTATATGGGAAGGGAAAATCAAAGTTCCCTTACCTTTATGATTGGAACGTTACCCGTACACAGTTTTCATCACGTAAGTACAGAATTAACTGAAATATGAAGCATGATCATCCCATTTTACGGACACTTCTTGTGACCAGGAACGCTGTGGGACTGGGAATCACGTTTTTTTTTTATCCCATGCTCTTCGGTCTCAAATCTTAGTAGCTCTGTAGCCAGGGTACAATCCAATCGGCTTTGTTTTGTACGATGTTTTCGAGTTTTCAGAAACTCTCAAAAAGCTAACTTCTTTGCTGGACTTTGTGACGTTCCAGTTCAAATTATTTTTCTCCCAAGATGAATGGTTTATAAGGCTCGTTTACGCTCACAATTATTGCAGTCAAACAGTAGCTTCCCAGCTAGAAAGCAATTTTTTGTTCAACAACGAAGAAAACAGAAAATCAAAGTAGCCCGCATAATGTCGACTCAACCTCACTCCCGACTGTTCTAGAGCAAGTGAAATTTCCCAATGAGTTTGATTTCGAGGCCGCGAGGCACTTCATTAGTTCACATATAGTCATAAAATTGTGATGTCAGATGGAAGAGGCGAGACGCTAAAGCAACGGCCCGACTTGCCAACTTAACGCTCCTGATTCGATTTCCTAATGTCTGCTCTGCATCCATACCCTCACCTATTTCGTTTTGTTTCGCCATTTCTAGCATTCCTTGCATCCAGATTTCAGTTGTATATCCATCAAAGGATAAGGTTTTACGTTTAAAATGTCACTGACAATATGTTGATACGTTAAAGAGATACGGGCAGCTGCGAGCACTGGGTCTTGGTCCTGACTGCACATCTCTGGTTTCTTACAGACCCGGGTTCGAACCTGGTGAAGGGAAGTGTATATGTACGGGTTTTTCTGCGGATGTTTCCCGCCAGGTGCACGAGGGGGTTTCTAATGGGTATCACGGTTTCGTCCCTCTTGTGGCAAAAAACAACTGATACGATGGTGGTTTCTTCCACTTAACATCTGCCGCTTGGGCCTTCAAAAAGTTTTAAGCTTGCTCGCCGACACCGTGTGTTCTATTTACGTTGCCTTGTGGACTTAAACGTCATACTGCCTGAGCGGGAATTGAACCCACGACGTTTGATACTGACACGGCCTAAGCCATACTGATACGGCCTAAGTGTCAGTATGGCCTGGCTGTGGGACTTCAGCCGTTGGTTTCAACGGTCGTGGGTTCAATTCCCCACTCAGGCAGTCTGACATTTAAGCCCAAAAGGCAACGTAAATAGGTTTTCATCCATATTTATATAATACTTATCGAGCCCATTTTGCTTTCCGTCTTGTTTAAATAATAATTACTCGGCCGAGCGAGAAGTGCATTAACTTACTTACTACATTCACTGGGCAGAAACCTGTTGCGTTGTTTTTTTTAGCTTATAAATAATATATGCAGAAATTTCCTTTCTTTAACAGATAATAGTGTTTTTTTTTAACCCTTAGTAATTATTATTTGCATTCTTTACACTAAAAGACTGTTACTATAAGGCCTGCCAACCACCCACTCGTAACGAAAGTGCAACGTAATCACGACTGGAAACCCCCATCAATCGCGTTTTCCCCCAACCAGCGCCAACTTAAATCGAGGAATTTAAATGCTGTGCGCCATGCAGACCTCAGGTTAACACATTAACGGTGAGGTGCTGGTAAAACATTGCTTGTGTATCCTAATGCAAAATAAATCTTTGTTTTACCAGCAGCGCTTGCCATTGATCGACATTCACGATGAGTTGTCTGTATAAATTTTGCGTAGGCCAGCCGACACCGATCGTAATTAGTTTCGCCTTCGAAATTAATGAAAAGTACTAAATTAACAAAATTTAGTGTTCTATTTTTCCTACACACAGACAGTGCCGGATAAATATTTTAAAATTATAATTCTAATTTTACACAATACGTCGATAAAGAATTTTTTTTTAATTATTATTTTTTTTTTATAAATCTGGCATGTTCTCAGCAAAAGCGTCATTGCCAAAGCACGTAATAACTTTACGACAAGGTAAAACACGAAAACAAATTTTAACTAAAAAATTTACAAACTGCTATTTTAATGCGGAAAATGTTTTAATTCCTAACAATGTGAAGTTTAATTAGCTACTACTTATCAGTTTAAGGGGGCGTTTAGGCAACGGTTCGCCTTTGCATCCTCGCAGCTGGAATTTAATCGCGATGGCAGATGTGTCGTTGCCATGGTAACAACGCTACCTGGATTAACTAAATTCGACATCGTTTGAGTAAATGCTTGCAGTCTTATAGTCCGCGATAGTAAGATAAAGAATTTCTCCTGACGAACCGATTTTCCCAGTGGCTTCTGAATTCACATATTGACTGTTTTTGTTGCCAGCCGGCAGAGCTAAAACCGCCGCCATGTTGGAATTTCAGATGATTTCTAGCTTCTAACTGCGAGAAAGCAAAGGCGAGTCGCTGTGTAAAGCGTCCTAATAAGTTATTCACAAAAGCAAAAGCGAAAGGATAGCGAATGGCGTACGCAAATATGACCAACAGGATCTGTAATACTGGGCGTTTATACTGTATCACTAAATCGCTACATGTGAAAAAGGATTGTACATCTTTGACCAGTCAAAGATCTCCACCAACAGGTAAATTGAATTCTACATGGCCCATAGCATTTAAACTCGATTGACGCTGATCCTGGTTTCGTGTGTTGCGGGGAAGCGTTATTAATGGCGGCTACTAAAACTCGGCTTAGCCTCCCATGGAAAAACCCTAACATCTCCGACAATAATTGAGGTAGGAATTTCATCTTCGAACTTGTTGCTTTCATGCACCAAACTAACGAAGTTTACGCCACTTAGGGACAATATTAATTGCGTAAGCTTTCATTAAGCCACCTTAGATCAATACTTTCAGTCGAAGCGTGAGTGTAAGCACACAGCGTCTGGTTTTAGGGTTTGCTAAATAGGCTGACAAGCTCTCACCTAACACTCCAAAGGCAGACACACAGGGAACACTTGATAATCACTTTGCACCTTTCGACCTCCCACGACTTTTGCATGGCAAGTTTACCTTCCATTCTCATAACCCGCTAATAAATCAAAGCACGATATTGCAAAGATATTGGCAGTAAATGTCAACCCTAATGGGATTCGTGTATGGAGGGAACGCTTGATTTCTGCTTGAGATTTATCACTAGTCCACCCACCCACCAACCCCGTCTTTATCCCGTTCGCCGGTAATACGGTTTATACACACCCTGGAACGACAAAACCAAAGCCAACTTTTAGGGGCTCGCTATCGACAGCAGAGTTCACTCCAAGCACACACAATCGACAGGAGTGGGCTGCTTGCTGTTTCATACACCAAAACAAACAAAAGACCAATAGCGGAAAGGCGTGGAGGAAGGGAGTGGGGGGGGGGTGTCCTTCCCCTTCACACCAACAATAAACAGATCGATTTATTCATTCTGGGACGCACGAACGCACGCATCTGTGCGTACGCCAACAAAGGGATCGTCACTACACAGAACCAGCGGGTGATGTAATCACGGATTAATGAACACGACGCACGTAGAAGTTTGGGATGTTGACGTTGATGGGTTTTAGGCCATATCGTTTCGCCCCATGAGGGGTGGTAAAATTTTTATAAGAGGATCCTCGATTTAAAAACGTATGTATTTCAAACCTGAACAATTGTGCCGATAAGGGAAAATAGGGCGACTGTCACTAATAGCACATTACGTTAATATCTTTAAATGTCAAAAGTACTTTTTCTTTTACAAAAACGAAAGATTTTCTTTTTTTCCATTTTACTGCACATGTCGCTTAGCTGTTTGCAACTTTGAGTACAACTGACAGTTGTCTACACTCAAGATCTGGGGAAACCATGATTATTTTTTGCTGAGTGTTTTGCTGAAGCATTAAGCATTTTCCTATATTCAACTAACAGTTCAGCAGCCGGTTATACCTTAGAGCAATATACTCGCTTCGTTACGGTAGGAGCATATTCCTGTGGAAAGCAACACTCGGCAGGCGTTATACAACGAGGGCACGAGTTTGGTTGGTAAATGGGAAGAAACGTGTGTTGTTATTACGGTGGCTCATTGGGACAAACAACTTTTTTCTACATACACAAAACTTTCATGAAACCGGACTTCGGCGTTCCAACACCAGCAAAGACACACTACAACCTAGGGCAATATATGTGGCCACCTTGTTCCGGTGTCCCAATAAGCTACCGTACGTCGTCATCACGCAGCTTAAAAATGTCCGGCAAACAAGAACAAGGAGAGCGAGGGAGAGCAAATTTCGTGAAGGTGCATTGCGTTAACTGAGATTTGCTATATGCGGTTTGTAAAAATACCACGAATTGTTTTGGCAGTTTGTGTCAGCGCAATTTTTTTTTCCGGCATCTTTGAACTCCAATGTGGGCCGGCTTAAGCTACGATTTCCAGTGCCATGCTGTCTGTGCTTCTGCGGTCCTTGTCAAGTGGTGAGCGCTATTTGCGTTAGTAGCCCTTCTGTGACGTTACATTGCGACCATTGTGACTGTAAGAGTTACTACTACCCACTGATTACATCAAAACTGACTGTTGTTACCGAAGGTGACGTCATGCGCCGGAAGTGTTGGAACCACTGGTTGACGGGTCGATGAACAAAATGGCGGGGTGGGGTAGTTAGTCCGATGCTTCACCAGAGGTGTCATGTAGAGGGATCGTAGAATTCACCATACGTTTAGTAAGTACATTTGTGAGCTGTGGTGACTGAGGTGAGCCAACCAAATGACGAAATAAGGTGATTACAACAAGGGTGAGCTTTCACGTGAGTTCAGGAAAAGTGCTCATTGTTTGCCGCTATAAAATGGCGACGTTCTATTTATGACACGTTCCTTTTTTTGTCTTGTGTAGCCTTAGTTTTGCGTTTTTCTTTCGTTTTGAGTATTTCTTTTGACTTATGAACAGTCAGTCTGCCTAGGCACTTGTAGTTGTCTCGCATCAGGGCATTTTTTAAGGAATATGAAGTGGTGCTCCAAATAGCAAAAAAAGGGCATGATTCTGCGGCCATAGGGCAGGCGGAAGGGGGGGGGGGGGGCTCGGAATACATTTACAGTTTTGCACTCAAGTTCTCAGAAATTTACATTTTTAATTTATTTCATTTGCTTTAGGAGGCGGTGATTGGAGTGGGTACACCATGTAATGGTACCATGGGAATAAAAATGAATGCACACATGATTTGCAGACATGTGCCAATGCCATCCTAATGTTTTCATTTCCAAATGTTTAAACTATAGATTGGGTTGTAGGCATTCGGAATATTGGGAAAAAACCGGTGACGAACGACTTGCACCAAACGCTTTCACATATTCGTGTCGTCATAATTTTATTTTTTATCGAAATGATTTTTTTAAACGAAAAATGAGTTTGATCTTTGAGGAACGGGGTTGCAACGGCTAGTGCTCCACTGCTCTATGTAGTTGGTTGGTGCTCCAATCATGAAGGCCGGTGCTCCACTTGGAGCAGCAGTTACTATGTTTAAAAATGGCCTGTCTCTCGTGAATTTTCCCCGTCGGACATTTTTATTGTGAAAGTATCGTAAATGTCCAAGACGGACAGTCAAATGTGCTCGAGTAATGCAACTATATTTGTTTAAGTCTCCTGTAAGTCCTAGATAATTTGCTGAAATTGTACGTTTGCGTTAAGATGACGAAAATGGCATTGTAGTGCCCGCATAACTCTTAAAGGGATATACCTCCCAGCGTCATTTTTCTCGACCATCCACATCAAGTACGGCCCCAAAGGTTTATCCTTACCGGTAGTCTTTCCCTAGCTAAAAATCCTTTTTAAAATGTGGCGTCTAGGAAATTTTCTGTTGAATATAATGGAACTTTATTTACGAAGGATCCGTAAGTATATGATGCATTTCGTACTTACAATAACCATGACGTTTCATCTCTGTGTGTGCATGTACTAATTTGCTAATAATTACCATGAAATCCAAAACTAAAAGCGTAATGTGGTAACACTGTAGCATGCTATTTACGTATAGCTGGACGCAATACGAGTGAACGCTCGTAGTGCGCCTTGCAGTTACATAAGCTGCTTGTGCGCCCTGCCAACTTCAGCCTAACTGCTGAACTTGGTTGGACGCCAACAGCCGGGTACTAGCCCTGCATCATTGCTTGACCAATGAAGCATGCCTGGACTTGTTGGCTAGTGCCTCAGGCTACTTCGATTTTTCTGGCCCCACTATAAAACATGGGACTTGGACGTCCGAAGAGGCAGTTGGTGAGGGAGGAACAACTCGACAGGTTGGTCCTCCTAGAGCTGAGCGTTAGGGCTGACAGGCTGCAACTTGTCAGTGCCTAATATGTGCTACTCTGTGTACAGACCCCTAGCTGTGCATTAAGGTGTGAATTGTGCTCGAGTATATCTTGAAATCAATCGTCCACTCCCTGAGTAGTTACATATTATGGGGGCCTACCGGGATACCTAAACCTTCAGGATAGGAAATTCTTATTTTCCAAACCTTCGGGATGGAAAGAAATAAGAACATCTTAGGTAGAAGATTTTGCGACTTTTTTCACTAAGTGACGGTGACTAAACAGCGAAAATACTTGGCTGCAAATATTCTTGAGGCAAACACCTCTTTAACAGGATAGGATTGCGACCAAATTTGAGTGCAGACTAGAACTCGGCCGAGGCTTGAGTAAACTACGGTAGCCAGAATTTTTTTTTCGGATCATCCCAGTAGTTTCGGGAGTACAAATGCAACTCGCCTTCTTTTTCGTAAGGAATTTAAAGTAAAACAGTTAGAAGGATCTTTGCTCTGGGGAGAGCTACCCATTGCTTGGTGATAGACAACATTTTTTTCTAAGAATTAATAAGAATTATTAATTTGGATGAAAAATGCACCGTTCTTTGCATTTATTTGTAAATGACATTGAACATGGGAGGTAATTTGTAGACTTGTTGAGCACCTACGAAATACCGCACTTTATCTTGACCGGATGGTAAAGGAAGGACAAAATAAAGTCACCAATTTTCCGAAAGGAAATTAAAGACTGAAGCGCAAAATACTGAGTAGTGGGCATCAATATACCCCGTTACGCAGACATTTGTAAGAGTGGAAAAAAGTGAAGGACGCCCTTTTAAAGCTACGAGTTGAAGGTTGTATTGATTGATAGTGAGCTAACTGAGTCCTCATTATTTTGAAAGCACTGCAGCTATAACTCAAGAACACTGAATTTGTGAAACCAAAACAAATTTATAGTTGAAATGAGAACGGACTGGATATAAACCTCAGAAAGGGTCCAGGCCGGAGAATTACTTCGCCACAGAGAAAAACAAGGGGCTACAGCGACTATCTAGTCGCATTGGTCTTCTGTACAGTTACTCCACTTCCAATGTTGAAGCGCACACCTCTATCATGCACTACAACAGCTATCTCTATTATACATATAATCTAAAAACAGTAACCATCAGAATTGCCCGTTACAAATGTGTCAGCTTTTAAGCTTATTTTACGTTTTAGGCATAATTGTCAGCGTTTAGGCCTAATTTACAACTTTAATTTCATAAGTAGCAACTAACGGAGATTTGGATTGTATACAGTACGCCTATTCATTTTTGCAACACGGTATGCCTCCGCGCACACAGTTACAGTGTTACAACGTAATGCGCAACGTAGACTAATATAGATCAGTGGTAGTAGGGAAGGGAGACGAGAAACGCTGCAGCAGCGACTCGTAGCAACTATTGACATTGCCATGGTAACGTGATTTTAGATCTAATTTTCATTTTTTAGGCCTAATTTTTTTAACGGCAGTTTTAGTTTCGTAAGTAGCAGATAGGCCTAATGGAGAATTTGATTCGATCGTAAGCCTATTCATTCATGCAAAATGCGACAAGAATCTTTAAAACGAAGCTAAAATGTTTTTGTTTTTACAGCTGCGTTAACACAAATGTTTAGGATTTCAATTCGACGATAAAATGTTATTATTTACTTTAGTTACGTCGAAAAAGTCTATTAGCTATAAGGAGGCAACGATGTTTTAATTTGCCATGTTATTTAACTAACTTTTGACACTGAATCGAACGTTGTAAACAGTGGTCGTCAATTTCTGGTACCGTTGCGAAGTTGAGAAAAGCGACGGACGGACGGAAGAACGGACGGACAAAGTCGTTGCAATAGTCTTCTCAGCCGGTACGGCTGTACAGAAGACTAAAAAAGCGGGAACGCTAACATTTTTTTTTTCACCAGCGAAAATTACGGGTTGCGCTGCTCGTAATTTAAGCGAAATGTACCTCCTATTTCACGACCATTAGTAATACAAAACTTGGACCTAAGTAACACACGAAAAAGGACGAGGACTGAGAATAGTAGAAATACTACCTTAGTTAATGCAAACGGGGAAGGTTTTTTTTGACACTTCTTGGGAGGAAGACAGGTTTCAATTTATTCAGATTCGAACTTGTCCCCGCTAAGACTGGCACGTCAAAATGTCAGGAAATATAGCAAAGTTGGAGCTAGACTTAACTTATTTCCGTAGTTGGGTAGTTTAATACTCAACGATCTGGAGTAAATAAAAAACTGACGATTTGCGAAGCTAGTCCGAAAGGAATAAACTGATTTCTGCAAATTGGCGACTTGACCTGGACGCAATTTTTTTGTGTTCTGGAAAAGTGGGTTTTTTTTCTATTCCGTGTGTTTCTGAACCGGAAATGGTTGCTGGAATACCGGACGGGACGTACGGTGACAATTTGTGAACAATTTGTGAACAATTTGTGAACAATTTGTCACCGTACGTTCCGTTCCCCCCCCCCCCCCCTCCGTTCCTGGAGACGTGAACAAGTACGGTTCATTGTCGTATGGATGGCAGAGAATGGAGGGCTGTACAATTGGTTTAATCTAGTGGCTGTCAGTAGGCTTTGGATAGCGAATTATTACAGACATAACTTTGGAGGGTTAATAGGTGAGGAAGATTTGTGATTTGGATCCGAAAATTCAAATGCGCAGGGCGGCCTTAACCACTGATTTAACTGACCAAAGAACGTGTTTTGAAAATGGAAAATTAGGAATTGACTGGAGTTCCGGTTGAAACCGATTTTTTTTTTCAAAATTGGACCCATCAGGGTCATTGTCAGTTGATCGAAATTAATTCTGAAGCTAGGAAAAGGCTTACAATTTAAGTCGGTAACTTGGCAACCGAAAATGAGGTATCGTCCACAACCTTGTTCAGGTAACAAAACCTGGAATAAGAGCGTGAACAGGCGCCGCATTTTTACCCGTTTGTTACATATAAAAAGAAAGCAATTTTTTTTTTATTATGTCGTACAAATGAAGATCGCATCCTCATATACGCTGCCTGCAGATTTCTCAAATCGTGCACGCAAGAATATGTGCGGTGGCGATCCAGTAAGAAACCTATTTTGTTCCGTTGTTGAACAAAAAGAAACCGAAAATAGGGTGATTGCTGAGGGTTTTTTTTTTTGCAGAGCGATCTAGGCAAAAATTGCAGATCAGCTATGCAGAGAAGCACCTGTGTGTACATGGCGGAGCTTTAGTTGGCCGGAAGGAATCAATTCAAAACAAGCTATGGAGCACACGGACGGAAACTAATTTAAGGGGCAGTTCTGAAAGGTATTTTCATGAGACTGACGTGAATTATTTTAGTTTCAAGTGATTGTTCAGCTCGGTAGCGGACACACGGTTTAGGTTAGTTGGTCTTAAGGGGTCAGCTAGACGACTACTGTGTGAGGTAGGGCGTGTAAGGCATGTAGCACGATTCCGACGGAATGGTTTATTCAGTAAGAGACGCGAAATGAGAGTACGTTTACTCTCGGCGTCTGGTCACTGGACTTGGTGACATGTGGACTACGGCCGTAGTTCGTTTTAAATGTGGGAGAACCTCAGTGCGGATCTCTACCCACATGCGGGATGGCAGTGCGAGGCCAGCTCTACGTAGCATGTTTGGTTGAAGCTGTAGGCTCGCTCTAGTGGCGTTTGGCCAGATGCACTTCACCAGTATGTGAGTGCTGCGGTCTAATGACACAATCTATGAAAATGGATTAGAGAATTAGGTTGAATGAACGGATGGGGTAGAGTGTTCGATGCGTGATAGGGTAGGTGGTGTGGCAACCAAACCCCCCTTGAAACCAGAGGCACTCCAGATGATCACAATTCCAAAATTTCTGCTGAAAGTTTGAACAATTTTTTTTTTGTTTCACAGCAGGTGAGCAGAAAAGGGTGAAACAGACCCTTAACTGTACACCACAGAAGACGGTGGAGGGAGCGCCATATTTGTTCTCTCTCTCACTGACTATCTGGCTGCTGAACGTGCTTAGCACAAAACTCGGAGGTGGCTTCCATTTGCTCGTGCGCTCGAGAGGGCACAACCGATGGATGGGACCACCATGGAGTCATCGAGGGACGTGGAAGGGACGTAAGGTGTTGGGGTAAACGAAGTGGACTTTGTGGACTTGGTGGGAAGTTTCCTCATGCAGAGCATGGCTAGGTAACTTCGTATGGAACTGTGTAGTGTTGCAGGGATGGACTGCGTGTTGTGTGAATCACAGAGAGGACTGTGTTGTTGTTGTCGTGAAATGCAGCGATGCCGGCCATGCCATCACGGACGGAAATTGCGTGAGGATTGCACCGAAAGGAGCCACGAGTGGCTTCTTGTGTGAGATTCCGTATGGGACGCTCGATTGGAGTGAATGGTGGAAAATGTTGTTCTTCGGTTAAGTGTGGTGTGCAATGTGGAAGCGGAAAAAGATGCCAGTCCGACAATAGAGGTCAACGTCGACTATATTCTTAGAAAGCATGGGCGACGAGAGCCTGCACGCAACCCCCTGAGCACCACCTTGGACAAATTCCGAGCAATGTTGGAAGTGTGTAAAATCTTGAAATTCATGCACTCTTGCCAAGCAACGTGTGTGTTAAAGCTTGTGATGTGGAAAGGAAGTGCACATTCAACGGGAAGGTGGAGGAGTTCAAACTGGGGAGGACCGTTATTAGAAGCTGCGTGTCGGAGAAGTTTACATTAGTCACGTGAAGACATCCTCTGCGAAGCGTCTCGACTGGTAAATCTTCAACGACGGGTGGTGGACGGTATGGGATTCCTCGGGAGAGCTGGACACTGGAAGGTTATGTGTTCCCTTTGGTGGTGAAGTTGTTATGTAGTGGTTACGAAGGACAATTGTTAAGTTTGTACGGCGTGTGGTAACAAAGGCCTGTTGTTACGATGTTAAGTGTGAAACGAAGGACACTGTTACGTTTGGTCTGCGGATGAAGACGTTGTTGGTGTTATTGTTTTGTTTTTGGCTTGTTGTTTTTTTCTGATTGTTAAGTTTTGGTTGATTGTAAGCTTGTTAGAACAGGAGTTTGCAGAGATTGAGACTGGGCAAAATCGTGAAACTCTGTAAGGGCATTTGTTGTTATTATAAATGAACTTGGAATAATTTTTAAACCTTATTGCAGGCTGAAGGGATCAGAGTATCAAGAGGTAGATCTTCCTTTGCCTAAGCAAAAACTTAGGGTGGGGGAGATGTAACATGCTATTTACGTATAGCTGGGAGCAATATGAGTGAACGCTCGTAGTGCGCCTTGCAGTTACATAAGCTGCTTGTGTGCCCTGCCAACTTCAGCCTAACTGCTGAACTTGGCCGGACGACAACATCTGGGTACTAACCCCGCACCACTGCTTGACCAATGGAGCATGCCTGGACTTGTTGGCTAGTGCCTCAGGCTACGTCGATTTTTCTGGCCCCACTATAAAACATGGGACTTGGACGTCCGAAGAGGCAATTGGTGAGGGAGGAACAACTCGACAGGTTGGTCCTCCTAGAGCTGAGCGTTAGGGCTGACAGGCTGCAACTTGTCAGTGCCTAATATGTGCTACTCTTTGTACAGACCCCTAGCTGTGCATTAAGGTGTGAATTGTGCTCGAGTATATCTTGAAATCAATCGTCCACTCCCTGAGCAGTTACAACACTAGCCTAGAAAATTATAAATTGTGATGTTAAAATACGAGAATCATTCTGGTTTGTGACGACACGATTAATGCGTTCATACTGTTTCGTCTATTAGGCACAATGCCAAATGAGACAATAGCTACGTTCTTCGCTGCGAAGAACGCAGCTATACTATCTCAGATGACCTTGGTGTTCGTATAATATGCGCGGAAGGCGACCAGCGCCAATTGCTATAAGTCAGGCGGAATGTTATAAGGCAGGCTGGGTGTTCCATTAAATCAAACTTACATTTTGAGTTGCTATATAATTATTCTACTTACGGTCCGTCGCCCTTTTTGTCCCTTCTGCATTTTTTTGTTTGTATCAGCCCTTCGCAGGTGTTACAGAACAGTAGACACTTGGCAAAGCTACACCTACATCATGTATATTCCCACGCAGTTCAGACCACCCTCTAAATTTAGACCTTCTTTAGTTCTACCCCTCCTGACCACTCCAAAAACTGGCTTTGCGCCACGTCGAAATCTATTGTTAGTATCACCCAGGCTCGGGCGGTGAAGGCGGTATTTTGACGCCAAAACGATCAATACCATCCAGACATTAAATTCAATATCGTAATTCTTCCCCCTATTTAATACTTTTAAATGCAAAAGTAAAAATTAACATACGTTATTTCGCTTTACTGCAGTCAAATAAAAGCATTTCCTCGCAACGTGAGCTTCGTGGATTGAAGTTCTCGAACAAATTCAGCAATTAAATACAGCGAACAGTGACCGGCTACAGGCCTAATGAATGCCAGATCTAATCCTATGACCGACCAAAAATTAGAAAATAAAAAGTCTGAAAGGATTATGCAATTTAAATTAAACCCTAAAATCGTCATCATCTGGCTTGCTAACAACTAACATCTGGCTTGCACCCTCAATCAGGTGATCGTCACTCGCTAAAGTAGAATATGACGCGATACGGTGTAATCGTTGGCTATGCCTTGTGCAGATATGGCAACGATTGCGTCAAAATTAACGTAATTAGTATTAAAAAACGTTTAAGAGTATAAAATACAGATACAAATGCATAAAATACATGTAAGCCATCAGCGTTGCACTAATACGTGTAAAAGAATCTCCAGCGACCCAAAAATACAAGCTGGAGCTTCTTTTACACGTATTAGTCGACGCTGATGGCTTACATGTCTTTTTCTAATATCTGTTCCTTTAGGGCTTTAAGTTTTTTAAGGCTTACATCCGTATTTTATACGCTCAAGCGTTTTTTAATACTAATACCTATTTTTTTTCTTGTTTCAGCAAGAAAAACACAGAAAAGAATACTGTAATCACCTTAAAACAACTGTTACAAGAGATCCTTTTTAATACTTAATTTTAAGAGCTATAAAAAATTGAAAATCGTTGTTTTGGTTCGATCTCTAGGTGAGAGCAAAATTTCCCCAACAAGAAGAACAACAATAGTCACATTAAAAATAGCGTTCAAAATGCCAGAGGCCTTCTTCATACATATATGTTTTAATCTGTAAAACTTGAGCATCGGTTCATTAGTTCGATGTTCAGGTGTAGTACAGCTGTTGCTGGCCAGAATTTGGGGTAATCATGAACATCGAGCTAAAAGTCATGAAATTTGGTACACGAGTCAATTCTTAACTTATAAATCGAGCTAGCTATGGAATCTCTTGATATACCCTTAAGGCCCCCTACCACACTCACCTGTATGAGGTTATTGACCAACAAATTTTTACTAATCGCGCTAAACCGTGAAGTGGTACATAACTAGCAGTACAAATGGAACTAGAATTTGTTGATCATCAACCTCGTGGAGAGGACACAGGGAAGCACCGGGGGATGGATGTATCTCATGGGGTTCCGTATGTAGTTCGATTTCTACTGCTACAATGCATGTTTTTAGTTCGTTCAGCAAGAATTTATTGGTCATTGATGCTTCATGGGGTGCACCGGAGGGGGGGGGGGAGATGCTGAGGGAACTTTGGTGGTATTTCATGGGGTTCCATGGCTGGTTCAATTTCTACTGCGAGGAATGATTGGTGTACCAAAATGCGAGCTTCCAGTACGATCAACAAGAATTTTTCGTGTATCATCCTCATGGAACAGGAATGGGGCGGATTGGCCACTCGGAGGCCGTGGAGAATTTCGCGGAAGTTCCATAGCTTGATTTCTACTGCTGACAATGGCTTGTGTACCAAATTTCATTCTTTTAGCACTATCTGCAAGAATTTGTTGGGGTCAGGCTTCAAGGAGGGGGCACTGGGAACCGTTGTGGTG